>CAIGRO010283623.1:0-11568 GCA_903798355.1 Fraxinus baroniana | reverse complement strand
ATATATATATATATATATATGGCATAAAAGGAGATCTTATCCTTTTTTTTTTCTTTTCAACTTTTCCTTTTTGAATGGGTATTCTCAAGAATTATGGAGATGGAATATGTAGGTTGGCTCTACTTGAGAACTTATCTGTCTTGCCAATTTCTATTGAAACAACTTGTCTGCAGCTGCTTATGGACTTCATATCAACATGATCTAGATAATAATAAATATGTTTAAGATATCCAAATTGGCCTCCATCATGTGTCAACCCCCCTTGCATTTTTTTGAAGTGTGCTATATATGGATATGAGTGTGGACCAACCCTGATTTCACCATCTTTGTTTTAGCAGCCAAATTTGATTTCTAATGCCTAATTCAAGATGTAACCGTACGTAGTTTGACAGTATTAAAGAAGATAAAAAGAGCGACAATCTTTGTGAACGAGCTGGAAGGCTTTTGACTTTGTGTTGGGTCATCGTCCATCAAATTATGCTTGACTTTTTCTTCATCATGGGTAACATTAGTAGCAAATTGTAGTACCTCGTCTCGCTAAAATTGCTTCAACCATCATAATCAACACGTTTACAAAAAAGTAGCGCAATGCTTATAGCACAAAAGTTCAAGAAGCTGGCATCCA
Organism: Fraxinus baroniana; assembly: GCA_903798355.1. Classification (NCBI taxonomy): domain Eukaryota; kingdom Viridiplantae; phylum Streptophyta; class Magnoliopsida; order Lamiales; family Oleaceae; genus Fraxinus; species Fraxinus baroniana. The sequence continues at coordinate 10,943 of CAIGRO010283623.1, read as the reverse complement.
AAATACATGCTCAATATAGATATCTTTCTTTATTATGTGATTTACAAATCAATCGGTAATATTTCCCCCAACACCTATCAATTGTAAGGTTAAGAAACTATTAGGTGTCTAGCTTATAGCAAAAATTTACTTCAAATACTCGATTTTGTTTCGTTTCGAACTAGTAATTAAACCGATTTGTGTGCACATAATCCAAATGTGTATTCGATTTGGAAAATCTGAGGCGGGGTGTAAAATGACAAAATGTTGCACGACGTGACTACTTCGAACCGTTTGAGCAGCGTCTGTACGTATGTAATCGTTAATCATAAAAGGTTTTGAATCTATTAATAGAATCGCCCACACTAGGTCTAAATCTGACTTTACATGAAAGGAGCCTACTTAAAGCGATACTGTAATAAAAAAAATCTTTATAATGCCATTTGTGTCATTCATTCTAAATTAAGCATAATGATTTGGAACCAAACTTGGCCCAACTCATATTGGTCTTGGGTATGGTGCTAATAATTATGGGCCTAATGCTGGGTCTACCCATGAGTTCCATGTCCAAATAATAATAATAATATTAATATTAAAATAATCGAAAATCCATAGGTACCTCTAATTTCCTAGTTTTCAAGGTTCCAACTTCACAGTCCACTGGGTGTGTGCGTGTTTTTTGGTAGAAGATAATGTTGATAACAGTCAGAGAAGTTTCTTCTTCTCTTTGTTCCATCAGTTCTCTTTCACTGCATTCCAATTATAAACAGTGTTTTAATAATAAGCCCAGCAATTACTTTCAGAAGAACAGTAAAAACTCCATTTGTCGAGCCACCCTTACTGTCCAGAGAAAGCCTGACCCGTCATGGAACCTTAAGCAAAGGTATGTTTATGAAACTTTCTGAATTTCCCATATTGTTTATTACCAATTTTGAGGTTTTCTTGCAAATTATTGTTCTTCACTGGGCCTCCTTTTTTCTTGGAATTTGAAGTTTTTGTTTTTCTTTATTTTTTTAATTTCCAGTGTTTCAAGTTTCGATTTTTTTTTCTCTCTCTCTCTTGAAGTTTTAAATTTTGTTAATTATTGTTCTTCACTGGTTCTTTTTGTTATATCTCTCAATTTCGCTATTTCAATTTGAAGTTTTAGCTTTTCTTGTTTGATGGGTTCTCTCGGTTTCCCTTTGTTCTTTTGAGAATCAAATTTTTACTGCTATTTTGAACTTTAGATTGAATGATATACAACTCCAGTTTTTGCTGTTAGAGTACTTAAATGTAATTTAGGTAATCGATGTTGTTCTATTTTTATATTATAGACTGACTTGGAATTATAACATGCATCATTTTACAAGAAGGAAAGAATTATATTGCTGACAGAGAAGAGTTTATAGAGATAGTTTTGCTCCTGAGTGTGATCCGTGGGATCATTCATTTTATGGTCGAGCTGAGCTGTGATGCTCCATAAAAATGTATGTGAGCGAGACGAATTCCTGCTTTGAGCCCCCCTGTGAACTTAGATCAGAATTTTTTAATAAATGTTCTAGGAACAATTTTTGGCAAACAAAACTCCAAGGTAGAAACCAAGATAGATATTCTCGCCCCTTATCTTTAATACCTTATGATCAAGCTAAGAAACAATACACCATTTTATACACTCCAGTTCTGTTCCAACAAATCCATTAGCAACCTTATGCCCTTTCCTATTGATTGTATCTTGCTTCTTCATCTCGAACCTTTGCTGTCCATATTCATAACTTATATGATGAGATAAGATGAAAAAGTACTTTAATAATGAAAATAACAAGCTTATTATTGGTGCACACAGTTTTAAATTATTCAATTTTCTATTTTACTGTTTTGCCGAATCTCAAGTATAAACAGGATTTGGATTTTTGAATTTGATAGAAAATTGATTTAATATTTAGTAATATTAAAATTATTTCCTCTCCCGCACTTTTATTTCTTCTTTCCTTCTTCTTTTCTCTCCTTGTTTCCCATTGTGAATCATTTTGAATTTTATTGTGGAATAAAAAAAACTGATTAATTTAATATCATTTTGTAAAAATTCCTTGTCAAGTGAAATGCCAGTACATTAGCTACGTGCTTGTTTTATTGTGAGCTAAACAATTTGAAGATTACTAGTGGCATAATGTCTTGAATCACATTAGGTCTTGAGATTGGATTTTTGAAAATTCAACTTTGTATTATCGTTTTGAATTCCAGAGTAGAGGCCTCAGTTTCATGGGGAACTACCGATATTGATGGTTATTTTAATTACTTTTATAGGTTCATTAGAAGTGGAGAATGCAGACCTGTGGTCTCACTAAACTCCACGCCGAGACTATTAGAGTTTTCTTTGTTCCATTAGTTAAAGTGAGTGAAATCATAACCCATTCTTCTTGAAAAACTATTGCCTTGAAGAGTGATGCCAAGAATTCAGTTGATTTTATATATCCATAGAATTGAGACTGATCTTTTCAGTATTCAATTTACTGCCGTACTTTTCTTTTCAATAATTATTTCTTGATTACTTCTTTATATTGTTCATTTTCTGAATATTATTTATATTGAACCTGTCAAAGAATTTCCCTTTTCTGATTGTAAATTTCCTCAGCTGTGAGAGTTCTGAATTTGATCCACTGGGAATTAATTCAGATGGATTGTTAGATATAAAACCTGCTTGGAAAGATGCCTGGGCCTCAATTTCTCAAGCACTTGAGAGTGCCTCAAATACTAGAAAGGAAAAAGCTTCATCAGCTAGAGGAGTGGCAGGTCTTTTGTGCAGCATATATATTTATTAGATTATATCTATTATAGAACATTACCTTTATCTCTAACCATTGATTATGACTATTTGATTTTTGCCAGCTGCGATTGAGGACACTACCATTGATTTTGGCGATTTCTTCAAAGGCCCACTACCAGAAAAGTTTCTTAAGCTCTTGGGCTATCTTGCCCTGTCACGGCTTGGAATATACATACCTCTTGGTGGTGTAAATCGAGAAGCATTTGTTGGTAATCTAGATCAAAACAGTCTATTGAGCACTTTAGATTCATTTTCTGGAGGAGGCATTGGTCGGCTTGGAATTTGCTCTCTTGGTATTGTGCCCTTTATCAATGCACAGATTGTTTTTCAGCTTCTCACACAAATATACCCCAAGTTGCAAGAACTCCAGAAAAGAGAAGGCGAGGCTGGAAGAAAGAAAATTCTTCAGTACACTCGCTATGCTTCTGTTGGATTTGCCGTAGTACAGGTAAATGATGTCATATCCAGACGCTATATATTGTACGTAGCATAAATAAGCGACTTTTACTTGTGTTCTCAGTTTCATATAGTATGCTTGTTGAATAAGAATTTATCCTGATTAGGTTTAGTTATGCACAAAAGTACTTTGTGGATGCTGTTTGAGAGATTTAAAATCTGGTGAGGCTACAGTATATGGCTATATTTTGAGTGATTGACCAGGAAACCAGTAATGTACCTTAAAAGTTGGATGTTAGGTATAATAATATAATATTTACTAATCTTAAAATTTTATCGTCTTTGCAGGCAATTGGCCAAGTACTCTTTCTTCGCCCCTATGTCAATGACTTCAGTACTCAGTGGGCTCTCACTTCTGTTATTTTGTTGACTCTTGGTTCAGTTTTTACGACATATATTGGGGAAAGAATAACTGACTTAAAGCTTGGGAATGGTACATCTCTTTTGATCTTCACAAATATTATCTCCTACTTGCCAGCATCTTTCGGGAGGACAGTCGCACAGGCTTTTCAAGATGGTAACTATGTTGGACTTATTGCCACCATTGTTTCCTTCTTCCTCTTAGTCCTTAGCATTGTGTATGTTCAGGTAAGTGCTATTAGTACTATTCAAAAATGTGATGCAAATATGGTTTTGTGGTCAAAGCAAAGGAGGAGTTACTAATTTTCTCAACAAAGGGTTCAGGAAGCAGAGAGGAAAATTCCGCTTAATTATGCTTCAAGATTCACCAGCAGAACCGGGGGACTTGAAAAATCTGCTTACTTACCATTTAAGGTTGATAGCTAACAGACCATCTTGAATTTGGTTATATTTATATGGATATATATTGATTTTCATACCACTACCTTTCATTTTTTATTTTTTATTTTTGTTCATTTGGAAAATATGCCTGTTTAACTACCTCGTGGGAACTGCTGGAAATTATTTTTGACTCACTTTACCCAGAAATACTGTGGAGGGATTAGTGCAATACTAAATTCAAAAGTTCTGCTTATACTTGACTAATTTTCCTAGTTAAATTGATATCATTGATTCAATCTCATACTATTGCTTCTGGTGATGTTACACTTAACCTTGTAGTCTTCCACCAAATTGATCTCCTAGGCAATCCCCTTGAAACTTCTTTCTTAGCCTAAAATCTTTATTTGGTTTCATTAATTTGTCAATTGTTCTCTTATTTTAAATTTCTTGTTTTTTTATTAGTTATTTTAATATCTCCTGGTGTTCTACAATTCATATTTTATTACTGTTGTTTTCTGTCAAAGATTATAGTCTTGATTATATTAGCAGTAATTGTTGAGCATCGCTTTACTGGTTTGGGTGTCCTAAAGAATGCTGCTGCAGCTTTGAACCCTGGGGGTATGATAAAAATAACTTCGTCTCTATTATGTATTTAGTGGTGTTTATGTTCTGGCGTAGACTAAATAAAAGTAATCCCATTGCCAACCTTTTGAAGCATTTGTAGTGGATTGATTAGGCTGGCGATGTCAGGGATATTTCCATGTCATTCATCTTAATACTTACCTANACTTCGTCTCTATTATGTATTTAGTGGTGTTTATGTTCTGGCGTAGACTAAATAAAAGTAATCCCATTGCCAACCTTTTGAAGCATTTGTAGTGGATTGATTAGGCTGGCGATGTCAGGGATATTTCCATGTCATTCATCTTAATACTTACCTAATTCTATCATCATAGATTTCTCGAGATATTTTCTTACGAAGAGCTTTTCTCAAATTAGCTTCGGTTATTTCAGTTCGGTCCATATCTGGTGTGGGCGTTCATTTCTTATCCACAATTTCAGCAGGACCTCAAAATTATACTTAACAAACCTATTATATTTATTCTGATACTCTACCTTGTACTCACTGCTAGAACTTGATTCTTTGTTTTAATGTGCAAAATGCTCATTTCTTCTTATTTCTTATGTTCTTTTAAAATCCCTCTTTAGGGATCACTAGACGGGCTCAGAAGGGATCCTTTCGACTGCCATCCAAGTAAAGAAAGTAAAAACTGAATTACAAGTAATTCATAGAAAAGTATTAGGTTTAAGTAATATTTAATGCCATGTTATCCTGAAGATTTTCTGTTCCGCACTTATTTTGTGAAAATCCTATTGGAATTGACATTCTGTGATATTGATACTTCGTTTTTCCTTTATGGAATCTATCTTTCAGAAATCATCAAAAAGTTATTAATCACTAGAAGTTATAAAAGATGGGGCAAAATAATGTAGTGTTAAAATAATTCAAAAAGATTACAGCTATTGATTTCTGCTGAAAGTACGTAATTTCTTTACAGTTGGGAATGATTAGAAATTATGTTTCAGGTTCTTTTTATCTGCCGACCAACATTCTATTAATAGCCTTCTTCAACTACTACTACACATTTCTGCAATTGGACCCTGATGATGTCAGTGAACAGTTAAAGAGGCAAGGTGCCTCAATCCCTCTTGTCCGGCCAGGAAAAAGTACAGCTGCATTCATCAAAATGGTGACATTCTGCTTCATTTAATACTTTATTTTTACTTCATAAGTTTTGTTTAGTGAGCATTATTTTATAATTTTTCTTTGGGTAATCAGAGGTAGAAATCAATTTGGTAGTCTTCGCTTGTCATTTTCGTCGATCCCCTTTGTGTACTTCAAGTAATAATATGCCCTTCCTCAATGTTGCTTCAATTTAGTTTCACCAAGTTGAAATTTCAGTGAGCTGCGCACCCAACCATCCCTTCAGCCTCTCAATTGACAGCATTTCTATCCATCTCCAAAAATTGGATAAATGAAGAAATTGATGAATTCTCCTCCAATAACCACGAGAGCAACTCAATAACCAAAAATTAGAAGACACGTCAGTAACCTCGGGAGAAGTGCTACTCATTGATCTATATTCTCTTAATAATCTTGTCTTCTAGATATGATGCATAGATTCAAATCCGAGTCATCAAAGTTGTGAATCTATTTCATGAGATTGAGTTGAATGCTGAAAGTTTTTCTCTTACATATGAAATTGCCAACTGCAACAAAAAAATTAGAATGGTTGCTTATAATCTATTTTATAAGGAAGGGACTGGAAGCTCGTGTAAAGAGTTCCATACCACATTGGACCACGAGAAAGAAAATGTTCCCTCAAGGAATTGCGTCGACTCATGACCGTGTTGTCGTCTGTGAGACGTTGTGAAAATTGTAAATCTCTTGAATCTATATCCTTTTCATGGCACCCCAAATGCTTACTTCCGACCCTGTTTTGACTTATTGTAAGATCTCATATACTGATTAACTGCGTTAAGTACAATTTGTGTTACTTGGAACCTGTATGTTCCTTGGTTGTATTGCTTCTACTTCAATATAAATGTAATTGAAGTAGTGCATATTTGGCACAAGGTGTTAGAATTATTATTATATACGTTATCTAATCTACTTCACCAAACATGACATTTATGTCTTTCCTACTGAAAATTACAGGTTTTGAGCCGCATATCAGTCCTTGGTTCTGTGTTTTTGGCTATTCTGGCTGCTGGTCCTGCTGTGATTGAACAAGCTACCCATCTGACTGCATTTCGGGGATTTGCAGGCACGTCAGTTCTCATTCTTGTAGGTTGTGCAACAGACACAGCAAGAAAAGTTCAAGCAGAGATAATTTCTCAGAAGTACAAGAATATAGAGTTCTATGATATTGATAAATATTGACAAAAAAAGTGCTATAATTTTTATTGTAATTGTAACATCTAGATGACACGATGATAGTTCATTTGCATTTTCTATTTCAGTCAGGTTCTGATTCTTTTCAGTCTTAGCTGCTGAATACTGCAACTTCGTTACTGTGATACATTGAATTTAATCATACAGAGCTCAAATTTATTTTGATTCTATTCAATGTTTACTCTCTCACCCTTGTCTTCATGTAAGCTCGCCCCTAATGAGAGGTTTAAATGTGGGTCCCATCTTAATGGTTTAGTAGTTAAACAAAAAATGGATTACTACAAGCTCGTATTCTCGTCGATTTAGTAGTTACGGTGACACTGTTACATATAGTTGATTGTAAACTATACTCTTCCAGGCTGCTGCAGATCCTATGAAAAGGATATAACATGAACAGAAAGGCAACCTAGCATCTATCCTCCATTAAATGATGTAAATTGTTCGACCCGCTGCTAGAGCATAATACAGGGTACCATATGTTACATTCCAGAATTAGAATGTACTTCGTGTGTGTTTACAATGTCAACCGTTGATTTGAATGTTTCTATTCTGCAGGGAACATACGCCTTTGGATGTGAAACGAGTTCCTGGTGTACAGTAGAGCTGATGTAACTAATCATCTGTCTCGGCTGAAAAGTCAGGCTCTTCGGGTTTCTGTAGTTTTGGGGTCCCTAAGTCTCTAATCTTCTGAGCACCTCTCCTTGTATTTGCAGCAAATTTTGAAGCCAAAATTGTGACCCCAAGTTTTGATATCCGACCAGATTTCGAACCCTCAGAGCTCTCATTCTGTTCTACCTCTTTGGAGTCCAAAGCTGACATCTCGTCCAATGCAAACGATTCCATGGTCTCAAGTTCTTTCGCTATCTTCCTCCTCTTGTACCGTCGCCAAGCAGCCTGTATGAAGCATGCTGCCCACGTTCTCCAGTGGTGCGAGTAAAAACGGAATGTATGCTGCAACCTCTTGCTGTGGAGTCGTCTAAATTGATTAGCTACAAACTTGAGATCTTCGGCTCGCAATGCAAAACCTTCGACTTCAACACATGCTCTCACTGTCCTAGTCGAAGAAGGCAAGTTGACAGTTGATTTTGGTAGCAAAGCCCATGCAAGTAGCTCCTCCCCACAAAAGTCTCCTGGTCTCAGGGTAATGGAATTGAAGAAACCCGTCCGACCTCCATTTGTGGTAGAACTCTCGAGTCGACCTCGGATGATGAAGAGCATTTCTGTCACGGGATCACCCTCACGTACAATATATGTGCCCTCGGTGCTCAAGGATGAGACTAGGTGCTCGCATATCGCATCAAGCAATTGATCGTCCATTTGCGAGAAAAATGGAACCTGGAGAATTGGACCAAAAAAACCAAAGGTTATCACGCGAGGAATCATAAAAGTACCTCGTGAGTCTTGAATGGAACTACTACTGTGGCATATTATTTTGCTAGAAATTCCATGATTCAAGAAAACATTCAAAATTCTTTTCAATGAAAAAAGATAGTTGGGAAATCATACACGTCGAACAAGGTCCATACACAGATGACACTGTATATCACGACGGAGATCGGTGGGTAAGCCACGTAAAATAGTTTCTTCATTTACTCCTCGAGTTGCAAGCCACTTGTATTGAACAAACCGCCGAACACGTTCCCTCAAGTCTTCTGGAAGTTGACGATGCTGCATCCACTCCTCAGTGTCTCTTCGCTTAAGTCTCCATTCCTCCAGCCTTATTGTTAAAGACTGCAGGTATGTCTATATGCAGAAAAAGATGGAAAAGAATCACACTTGTTTAGAATGATAAACATAAAATATTGTAAAGAAAAAGCAATATACAAGTCCCCGGGTCACATGGAAAAGGGAAAAGAACTCCCTAAAATGTTTGATATTCTTGATCAAAGTCATAGGAGGATTAAAGTTCAGATGATTTGCAAGCCAAATGTGAACATTATGGGAAAAGTAACCCATGTCATAAATGCATATTTCTACCTGTGAATATTGATATATAGAGTATTATATTATTGATAAGTATGCAAGCTCAGTTGAAAAAACACGAGGATTATAGAGTTTTTTACTATAATGTGCATATTTGTAAAAGCTTATAATTGTTAATAAGCAGTGGGTCCCAAGGAATGTGTGGTTAAAAAGTGAGTAAAAGTTGTGACACCTATGGAATGTATGGATAAAAGTTTGACCAGTTTATAAGCAATTAAAGTTTTGACAAACATGACCAGTGGTAATAGGTTACTGACCATGAATTTTTTATTTTTTATTTTTTTTGCTGGAGCTGGAATGGTGGTTTTGCAGTTCAAAAGCATGGAGTCTATAGAAATAAATCAGAAAACAGGGGGAAAGATATTACTATAAAGGATGTCACATATAGCAAAAATATACACTTAAAAACAATTGATTACCAATGAAGATTAGTTAAAACAAAGTAGTCATGTAATAAAAATTAAAACAATTCAGATGAGGAAAAGGGATGATAAGATTTAGCCTGATTGAGCCCCATTCTATCAAAATTCATTTTTTTTCGAACTCATTTTCAACCACATTCTCCCAATAAAATAATCACACACATAAACCCAAAACTTTTTCCTACTTTTTAAAATTTAAACACATTCTCCAAAAACATTTTCCCTAAAAATGGGGCTCAAACATGCCCTTAATGATCATGTAGTTATGTCACTTTGTAAAATATTTCATGGCATCCAGACACAAACCAATAGAACAGACATTTGATCCAAGCAGATAGACTTCTAGATGTCAAGAAAAACTTCCACATGTGAAAAAGTTTCTACATAAACAAAGTTCTTTTTCAGGTTTCAAGAGCTCAGTACTCTTGTAATTGAAATTTTTAGAATAACTGAATAAGTGAAAATGGATTCTTGAAGTGAGGTAGTTGTATTTCAATCATACAGTTCGGAAAAGATAACAAGCCAAAAGTCAAAACGGTGGGAAATTTTGACAATATTAAGAAAGAAGTTTTTGATAAAATTGATAAAGATGTTATTTTGACTTAAGCTCATACTTTTGAGCTCAAAAACCTCTAGATTAAATGACATTAGCCTAAAATATGGGCTTGATATTAGCACTACATGAAACTACAGGTAATCTTGATTAATTAGGTATCCTTCTTAAGCTTCTCATCAGGTCAAAGTTCAAAACACTAAACCTTGTTTGCAAATTACATTAAACAAATATTACAAGATGACTATCAATTTAAATCCCAAAAACTTCATAGTTAAACCTTACTTTAACAAAGCTCCATGATTTGCACTTGAAAGATTCAAAAATAGGCAACTAGATCAATGAGGCCCCAAAGAGCAGCAAGAATCTTGGGAAGTAAAGGGCAGAGAAAAAAATTAATTGAGACACCAAACTCAAACAAGGTTAATCAAACTAAACTTAGTTAAGCTTGAAAAATTCAAAAAGGCAAGCAGCAAACTCTTTTTTCATATACTAGAATAACTAAGATTTTATGCATATAAGATCCAGAAACATCACCAGTAAATCAGAGATTGGAGTAAAGGTTTAGAGGAATGCAAATATATGACCCTTCCAAACAAATTAGTTGCAGTGTCAATTTTGTTATATGAGAAATTATCAAGACCGTTTGGCATGCAACAACCAATACATAACCTTTTGGAGGTTTAAACTTTAAGAAGAAATGGAAAAACGTTTTCACTTACCTGCATATTTCCAATAAGATGTGCGAACAAAACAAGACCCAAGATAGCAATGAGTATGGCAAAAGACGTTTCCCCAATAAATGTGCTTGTTGACAGATTTTGTCCATATGAACTGAGCAAAAGAAAGAAATGTATTGAAATAAGTTACTTCAGTTTCAATTAACTTGTAGATATGTGGATAAAAAGTGGTTAAATAAGTGGGCACTGCTTGTGGGTCCCACCAAATATATGGATAAAAAATGGTTTGACTTGTAGCTAGTGTTTAAAACCTGACACGGTGTTATCTTTTGAAGCTAAAGCATTTGTAATTGTTGGAAATGTGTTATTT
>CAIGRO010283584.1:0-14678 GCA_903798355.1 Fraxinus baroniana | reverse complement strand
ATGTACTAATTAATTGAAAGTTAAAGATAACATGTGAATAAAAAGATTAGAAACACGAGTGTGGAATAAGAAAATGTTTGAGTCTTTCATTATAATTAAAATTTGATGCAGCAATTGTGGTGTGAATATAAGTGTAATTTTATTGGCATGCAATCTTTGTTTGGTTCACTAAATTTATTTGTAATGAATATCTCCAACCCTTTTTATTGTCTCATTTACATCCCCAACTTTTTTTTTTTCAACATCCTTATCCTAATATTTAATTAATTAGCAAGTCTGGTCACTAATTATGTGAAAAAATTTGAGGAAATAAATTTGACAATAAATAAATGTTAATTATATTTAATTTAATTAAAATATGATGTATTTATAAGATTATGTGTTGTGAAAATAACCATCCTTCCTCTCTCTCTCTCTACTTTACTTTTTTTTTTCTCTGTTACACGTGTTCTTCTCTTGAAATTTTCACATTTTTCTTAATTGGCCTAGTGCAGGTCGAGGCTTGCACTGGACTTTTGGGCCTAGCCCAACCATTTTTTTAAAAATAAAATTACACCTAGGCTTGGATGTAAGTTACCATTTTCAAAAATACAATATCATTTTTATTATTACGTAAATTAGGTTTTCACTATAATTAAATTAATGTTANCGAGGCTTGCACTGGACTTTTGGGCCTAGCCCAACCATTTTTTTAAAAATAAAATTACACCTAGGCTTGGATGTAAGTTACCATTTTCAAAAATACAATATCATTTTTATTATTACGTAAATTAGGTTTTCACTATAATTAAATTAATGTTAAATTAAGCCAACCAATTCCGTCATTTATGTGCAATTGGAGAGAGAGGGCGGTTCCAACATGGTAACTTATCTCTAATAACTAATCCCCAAACATCACCTCATTTTAAAAAAATTCAAATCTCAAATCTCCGATAACCTCTACCCGCCGTCCATGAATCCTAAAATCCCAAATTGATTCTTGGGTGACAATCTACATTATTCGTGGGGGAAAGGGACGATGACATTTTGAGGAAGAAAACTATGTGAGAAAAGGGAGTGGGAAGTGGTGTTGGTTACGACTGATTGTGACCGGAATAGTGTAATGGTGAGAACAAGGAGTTGTGACCGGAAGGTACAATCCGGAGCCGGAGATGCACACGAAAACACCCAGGGTAAGGGAGGAAGGTCGAGAGCGTTAAAGAGGAAAAAAGAAAAGCCGTGAATAAATGCCCAGAAATTCTCGGTCCAAATCGAAGACAGTAAGTTCGTTTGCGCTAAATTGAAATTGTTGGAATATCATTTGTGACCTATCAACTGCAAATTGTGACCTCATTATTCTATTAACGTTTTGAATGCGGATTAATTTGCTTGTGTCATGATGTTGTGTTCTGAAGGTGGATTTGTGTCATTTGTGACCTAACGATTTGTGATCGCAGTATATGAAGGTGGATTTCAGCTGACACAATTGTGACCTCCTTGCATCAATAATTAGGCTAAAACGCGATCCTCTAAGCTTGAAGAATCTGTGACCTCCTAGTAGGAACTAATTCCCAATTGCAGAGAAGAATGGTCTCGTTTTAGGAAGATCCGACTGTTTCAAAGCCGTTTTGATCCTTTACGTGAATATTGTTTTTCAAATGATAACGGATTCCATGATTTAAGGGAATGTTTTAAAACATACCACATTTACAAGTTTTCTATATTTAATATTTTCTACTTTTTTTATTGATTAAAAACTGATTTCTGAAATCTGAAAGTATATAATGTAAAATTGAAATAGTGTTTAGTAAATACCTTATATATGTATTGAATATCAAATATGGAGAAGAAAATGCGCCACAATTATACATGCAGCCCCCAATCAGAGAAGAAACACACGCAAAGAAGAAAACACTCCACAATCCACATTATAATGATCTCACGAACGACGAGTCCATGGCCATATGCTTGTTTTGAGCTGGTGAACTTCGAAAACCCATTTCATCTCGCCATAGTGCCACTATAGTACCGTACCTCTGGCCACACATCTGGTATAGTTTAGGGAATAATTCATTTGGGAGCATTTTGTTTTCTAGGATTCGATTTCGAACATGGGTATAATGAGATATTGTTGTGATTTATTTTTAATTGAAATGTTCTGATGTCTAATTGGAAATATTTTTAAATTTTTAGAGTAAGAGAAATTCAATTTGAATTCAAACTTAGGGTGCTAAACGGCGCCTGGATACTTTTTTTTTAGTCCAGCCAAGTTAGAATCGTACATTATATTTTTACCTTTAATGATCTTCAATTGTCGTTCTTCAAGACTTCAACTGATGTCTGCTACATAATCCGTCTTTTGCCACTTTACTTGATGTTGTGCATTAAATTTGTCGGTTTTATTTATGTCGTACTAATATTCATTTTGCGGTCATTAATTTCAACTGATTTTTGTTGCATCATTTGATATAATGGTTATATATAACTTGATTTGGTAATTTGAAAGCATTATTAATGTTTTAACCTAGATATCAAATGAAGAAATTATTTCAAAGAAAATCAGATGTAGAAAATGCTGATTGGATCGAATAAAGTGGATTTTGATGTCGCACAACTTTCCACTGATCCTAGACTATGATTACCAATTTTAAATTACAAAACTAACATTTGATATCAAGTTTGAAAAGCATATATGCTAAAATGTCCTTGTCAACTTGAAGATCATGAATTTTCAAAATGATTGTTGGAATATGATCCAAATTCATATTTGGATTAGGTTGGGATTGTTGATTGATAAATGAGGCATAAACAATTTGGTTTAGAAATCCAATTTAAAGGGGGATGAAACGTCATGAAAGATTGAGAGTTTGATTGGAAGGACTTTGAAGTGGATGAAAAATACGTTTGGAGTGCTTTCGAATGGATGAAAAACCCTACCTTAAGGTTGCAATTGATAAGGTCTTTTTTAGATATAATTTGAGCATGTCTAGATTGAGAAGACAATGTTATGATTAGGAGTGGAAAAACACCAAATCAACCCGATTAAACCACCCGACCCGACCCAAACCAACTGGTTTGGGTCGGTTTTTTGCTTCTTTTTTTTTAGGTGGGTTACGGGTATTGGGTTGGTCAGTCGGGCCGGGTTATAGGTTAACAACCTAAACCCGACCCGACTACATTAAAATTTAAAAAAGAAAAGAAAAGGAAAACACGTTAAATTGAAAAACAAAACTCTAAAAGCCCAGTCGTCTATCCACTCTCTAGGCTCCAGGCTCCAGCCTTCACACTTCTCATTTTCGCACTGTGAAAATTTCAACGTTTTGAAGCTGCCGACACAACGGGGGAATGAGATTGTGGCTATTTATATATGGTACCCTATGGCAACCTCGACCTTGCTTTATTCCCATGGAAATGTGGCGGATATCGAGCAGATGTATGAGCTTTTCATTGAGCTCAGTATTCACCTCAGAGTCAATCTCATGGGGTAAGTCAATTACTGAATTATGATCAATTTCTGTTTTTATTGAGTTGGAATTTTGGGAAATTTCTATGATGATTTTATGAATTTATGTAGGTTTGGAAGGGAACTGGGTGTGACCCAGTTGGAATTTTTGTGATTTGTACTGTTTTTGTGTATGTACGAGCAGTTTTTGGGATGTAACTTGATAGCTATTTATTTAATTGTGTTATTAGCTGCCATTTTTGGCATTTTTTGTGTTGATGAAATTGATGTGAATTTAATTACCTAGTAGGATTTTGAAATAACAAAGGGTAGATTTGGCGTTCAGTGGTCCCATTTTTGTTCCAAGAATCTTGTTTTGTTTATGGGTGTCCAATGGGGGTAATATTTGTAAATCAGACGGTGCCTAACTGGTCCTACGATTGAAGATGCCATGGGTGTATAGAAATCTTAAATGTTGCAATACCTGTTTGAATTATTTTCTAATACAGGATGTCATTGGCAAACCGATCAACTCAACGTAACCCGATCGACATTTGATTTAGTTAGGTTGGGTAGGGTTTCAACATTTATACGGATTGTATTTGTTTGATTTTAGATCAAACCAACCATGTTGAGTTCGGTTTGAGTTGAGGCAAAAACCAACTCAACTCAACCCACGCCCATCCCTAGTTATGATAGGACAAGTAATATATAAGGTAAGTTTAATGGTCTCAACGCACTCATTTTAAATGAGCTTTTTACCTTCATTGTTTTGTTCATCAATTTCAACTAGCTTTGGTAGTTGTGGTGAATAATATTTTCGATGCTAATTTCTTTCGTAATATTGATTTATATTTTTATAATCATTAAATTTATGGCAAAAAACTCGAAGTTCGATATTGATTAAATTGTGCCTGCACTAAATAATATTCCTGGCTCCATCCCTAGAAGTTGAAAAACAAGATAATGGAATGGATAATTCAACTCTTGATTTTATTACTTCATCATTAATGGTGTATAAATAATTACAAGGAGAATATTCTAGAGTGTACAAAAGATTGTTAGCTCCTTAATTCAAGAAGAATGTTGGAATAAAATTACAACAGAAAGTAGTGCTAGCATTTTGATATAACAGAAGAATCTCCAGCAAGGATTTCAGTTGGCAGAGTGTTGATGAAGTGGCTGCTGATGTGGAGTTGAGAATTGAGCTGGATTTAGAAAGATAGTTAACTCTTGACACCCCCCTTCAAGTTGGATGGCAATGGAGTGACTCCAAGCTTTTCTTTCAAGAAGAGAAACCTTGAGCGAGTGAGACCTTTAGTTAACAAGTCTGCTATTTGATCAGAGGAAGGAACATATTTTACTTCTAATTCTTTCCCAAGATCTTTGTCTCTGATGAAGTAAATGTCCAATTCAATATGCTTTGTTCTCGCATGGTGCACTAGATTGGCTGCCAAGGCACTAGTACTCATAATATCACACCATAGAATTGGAACCGAAACCTGTGGCACTTTAAGTTCCTTAAAGAGAGATTGGATCCAAGCTATTTCTGAGGCTGCTGAAGCAAGAGCTCTATATTCTGATTCTGTACTTGATCTAGCAACTACGTGTTGCTTTTTTTAAGACCAAGCAACCAGATTTTCTCCTAAGTAGATGCAATGCCCTGCAGTTGATCTCCTGTCATCCGGGCAGGAAGCCCAGTCTACATTTAAGTATCATTTTAAACTAAGTCTATCACTTCTTTATATCCAAAGTCCCTAATTTATAGTTCCCTTTAGATATCTGACTACCTTCTTCAATGCTTGCCAATGAATTGATGTTGGGGATTACAGAAACTAACTTAACTTATTCACAACAAAAGTGATATCCGATCTAGTATGAGAGAGATATTGCAGTCCTCCTACTGCACTTCTGTAAATTGAGGGATTCTTCAATGGTTCTCCATCAGCCTTTGACATGGTTTTGCCTGCTAGAATTGGAGTTGGACATGGATTCAGGTTTTGTAGTTCGAATTTCCTTAGTAGTTCAGCAATATATCTTGCTTATGTTAAGTGAAGGCCTGAGTCATGCTAAAATACTTCGATTCCCAGAAAGCAATAAAGTTATCCCATATCTTTGAGTGCAAACCTTTTGTTTAGTTCATTTATGAATCCTTGCAGCAACTCAGTATCATTTCCTGTTACTAGAATGTCATCTACATAGATGAGTGCAAAAATGACTTGTTTCTCATTTTTAAAGTAGAACATTAATGTATCAGCTATTGATTGTTTAAACTTCCATTTCATCAGTGTTAACTTCAATTTGTCATACCAGGCCCTAAGTACCTGCTTCAACCCGTAAAGTGCCTTTTACAATTTGCAAACATGATCAGGTCTTGATGAATCTATAATGCCCTCTGGTTGATTCATATACACCATTTCCTCAAGTTCACCATTCAAGAAAGCATTATTGATATCTACTTGTCTGATTGTCCATCCCTTATACTGCCATAGTTAGTGTGACTCTTAAGGTTGATGCTTTAACCACATGACTAAAAATTTCATAGAAATCAATTCCAGGCTCTTGATAAAAGCCCTTAACTACCAACCTCGCCTTCAGTCTTTGAATAGATCCATCAGTGTTGTGTTTTACTTTGAAGACCCACTTATTTCCCACTATGTTGTAAGTTGGTGATGGTGGCACCTGCTTTCAGGTCTTCGTTTTCATTAGAGCATTGAATTCTTCCTTCATAGCTTTCTTCCATTCTCTGCTCATCATGGCTTTATCCACACTTTTTGGTTCTGAGATTTCAGAGTTGTTCCCAATTAATTTTCCCAAATATACCTTAGGTTTACAGACTCTCGCCTTTCCTCTTGTGATCATATGGTGTTCTATTAAGTCCCTGGCTTTCTGCTGATATCTAGCTTGTTGTTGATTAGCTCTAAGTCTGATTCAACATTTTCACCATTCTATGGCAACTCAAGTTCAGTTTTTGCACCTTGACTTACTGCTTGGTTGCTCATATTTTTTATTATATCATCACTTCTATTTTCATCTCCATCATCATTTATACGGTTACTTGAGCTGGAGGGTGTATGATGCACATCATTGGTAGCTTCAGGAAGAGTTGCATCAATAGGATATGAGATAGGTTCAATATTGTTTGGATGATGTGGGAATTAGAAGTAAGATACCACATATTCTGGTATCACAGAGTTTTGTTGATTTTGAACAGAAAACAATGACTCAAAGGGATACTCGAGCTCATTAAACACAACATGTCTTGAAATATAAATTCTCCCTGTTGAGTTTAAGCATTTATATCCTTTGTGAGATTCATTATAGCCAATGAAGACACATTTTGTTGAATAAAAGCTGAATTTATGCTTTTGGTAAGGTCTGAGACAAGGGTAGCAGGCACATCCAAAAATTCTTAGGGACTTGTAATCAGTTTCTTTTCCAAATAGGGCCATGAAGGGGGACTGCATTTTAAGCACATGTGTAGGCATTCTATTAATAAGATAAGTGGCAGTTTGAAATGATTCCCACCAATATTTCAAGGGCATTTTGGCTCGAGCTAACGATGAGACTTGTTTCAATTATATACATGTTTTTCCTTTCAATTCTACTGTTTTGAGCTGATGTGTATGGACAAGGATGTCAGAATTCAATGACTTCTTGGGTTAGGAAATTTTTGATGACTCTATATTCACCTCCCCAGTCAGAGTGCAGTGTTTTTATTTTCTTTACAAGCTTATTTTAGACTAGCTTCTTGAATTGAACAAAAACATTTAGTGCTTCAGATTTTTGCTTTAAGGGATAGATCCAAGTAAACCTACTAAAATTATCTAGGAATGTTATGTATTATTTGAAACCAGAAACTGATTGGATTGGTATTGGTCCCCATAGGTCAGTATGCACCAGTTCAAGAGGTATTTTGGCATGCAAAGATGAGGGAGCAAAAGGCAGCAGATGGGATTTGCCAAATTGGCAGGCATCACAGAAGGATTTGCTTTCATTTTCATTTAACTTTTGATTATAAGTTTTGAGCACTTAAGACATCACTTTGGCTAGATGGATGTCCAAGTCTCTTGTGCGATACATTGGCTTGAACATTCAAAGACTCTTGACTAGACTCTAGACTGGGACTAAGGGATATGGTATTGCAAAAATGTTTATTTGAGATAACTGGTGGCTGAAAGACACGTTTGGTGTTTTGGTAAGGGAAGTCCAGTTGATATAGCCCTCATTTAAGCCTCTCTTACAGCATCACTTCCCTCGTTAGCTTGTCCTTGACAAAGCAACAGTTAGAATAGAATTCCATGTAAACATTGTTATCAGAAGTTAATTGGGAAACACTAATGAGATTTTTCTGAATTTCAGGTACATGCAGCAGTTTATGTAACACAAGTGGTTTGCTATTTAAGGTGGGAAGATGAGTCATGCCAAACCAACCACGATTTCTTCCTTACTAGTGTACTCATTTGCTGCTGTGAGGTTTTGCTTGTCTGCAGTGATATGGTTCCTAGTACCAGTGTTAGCAAACCAAGCAGGGTCATTCACGGTACTAGGTGATGCTACAAAGGCTGCTGGTGAGGAATTGTAGCTCGTTCTCTAATTTGGTGGTGCACCTGTGTACCTCTTATCATACCTGAAGTTACAAATATTGGCCTTATGTTAGTTTTTCTACACACTTGGCAGGTAGGTCTATCTCCACCATTAAAGGCTGATCCTCTGTTTCTACCTCTTCTTCCACCTCTGAAGTGGCTAGAGAATCTTCCATTGGAGATTGGTCTTTAATTTATGAAGTGATGATAATTTGAGCCTAGTGTCTGAGAAAAATTTACTGAAGTGTGATCAAGGCTAATTCCTACCATTTTATTTCTCGTTGTGTTGAGATGTTCTAACTTACTTTCAAAGGTCATCAATGTTGATTGCAATTAACCCCATGAGATGCTATCTTTGCTGTAGATTTGAACAACAATGGGAGTGTAGTCTTCATCCAAACCAGCCAGGACTTGAGCGACCAAATCAGAATGAGAGATAACTTTGCCTGCAATTTCTAGATTCTCTGCCAGCAACTTCATTTTGTTCAGGTATTGGTCAATATTCATAGTTCCTTTTCTTGCCTTTTGAAGTTCACCACTAAAATGGCTCAAATCAGGCAAACTAGAGTTACAGAACAACAAGAATGTTCGAACTCAAGAACACAACTCAAAACCCTCGAAAATATAGAATAATCTCACTAAGAGATCAACCACAACTCTCTCTATCTTCTATATGAAAATCATACAGAAATCTCCTCACAATATTACAGATTAATCACAAAGAATAGAACGCAGTCGAGAGAGTACAACTAGGATTTCGAAGAGATGATTGAATGAGAGCCAAAGAGTCAATCAAGCTATTTATATGGAATAGCCAAAAGATCTTGATCCAACGGTGAATAATAGTCCAAGTGTCAGCAATCCATAAAATGAGATTAATAAACCAAACAGTCACAATTCTGGATTCCTCCATTAACGAGGCCAACTGGGTATTAGGCTCACTGTTAAATTGACTCAAAAACCAAATTGGGCTCATAATTTCAGCAGATCAAACCTCACAATTAACCTTTCTAAGTCTGCATTCCAATCTTTATCCGTTCTTCAGTTGATGTCTATTATTGGATGAGTCATTCCCATCAATTCTTGTATTGATAAGTGGATAATCATTCAATTCATTTTTTGTTTGGTTGTGTTGGTTGACTATCTTGCCTCCATCATCCCTTTGGAACGAATTAAATTGATCAAAACTTATCATGTTTCTACTGCAATATGTGGCTAGGAGATTGTCTTCATTTAAGTTCAATGAAGAAACGGTTAGTTAAGGAACTGGATCTTCTAAGTTTGCGTTCCAATCAGTTTCAGAATTGGTGTTAGTTGTGGGGTGGGGTGGGGTGGGGTGTCCATATTTCTCTCTTCTTTCTTTCTTTTTAATTATTTTATTTGAAAAAATTAAAAATTCATTTTTACCCTTCATTTAACTGGTCAAAATAAGTTAATTTTTAATTTGGTGGGATTTGTCCTCCGGGTGCAATTGAAATGAAAGTTTCGGGACTCTAGCTACAAAAATGAAAGGTTTAGGTATATTTTGAAACGTTTAGAACACCGGCTGCAATTCTCCCTATTAATCATGATTTCACAAATTCGTAGACAACCACGTATTTATCTATTCAAATTTGGCTAGGTGATTGTAGTATATCTTCTTATTTGATCATCTTTAATTTAATTTTCTCAATTGTGTTAACTTGATACCGCGTGCTCTTTATCAATTCCTAGGATTGTAGATTATTTGAATTTTTAGACCACTAGTAGCCAAGAAGCACGTGCCCCTCCCCGCCATTTAGTAATTAATTGAAATTGACAGGGCAAAAAATTCTGTCTTGTTGCACGAGGTCTTTTCAATATATTTAGTTTACAACCCGTTCGATAAAATTAATAATAATAATAATAATAATAATCTCTAGAACCCATTTTATGACCGTAGAATCATAAAGAAGAAGTCACACCTCGTGGATTCCCATGTGTATACCTTTCCAAGTGCCCTATTTCCTCATTGGTTGAAAATAAGGAGAGACAAAAGTGGAGCTTTCTTCAAATGAAGTTTTTGTATCCAACTCACGAAATTTTCTTTCTATGTCCCACTACGAGATAGAGACGTGTGCACATGGTCTAAAGCATTGTATGACCAAAGAACTATTTGGCACTATTGCAGTTCAAGTGGCAGCATTAATGACGTTAAATTATAAGTTGAATTAAATATAAAGAATTATGATCCATCTGATAGACTGTGTTCAATATCACTGATAATAAATATCATTATGCTGACGAAAAAAAAAAAAGCATATCTTATGGGACTCATATTATTAGCTTTAAACACACTTTATTTCCTGAAAATTGAAAAACGAAAGTTTTTTTTATTTAATGTGTGCAAGCAACTTTAACTTGTAACAACGTTATCTTCCTACGTCCCACTACAAGACAAGTTGTGTGAATGCGATCTTTCCTGTCTGCTTTTGCGCCAATGATTCTAGAAGATAGGATGATACGAAGAAGAGACACCCCGTGGGGACTTAATGAATTTAGATTATTATTTACCCGGCTAAATTTCTATATTCTAGAATTTACTTAATCAAGCTTCATGATGTAGATTGAAGAAGGATTTTAATTGCAACTGTCCAAATTGAGAGAATGTTTGAGCGCCTTTTTTTTTTTTTTTTGCAGATACAATAAGATTTCATTGTCTTATTTGTTCATGTTTTCCCATAGACGTCGTCAATTTATTGATAATTGAAATCGAATAAATAAACCTTGCCCACCAAGTTATGATTTTCACTTCCTAAATATATTATCTAGTTTTGGATACTCAAATAGGAGCAAGAAGATAAATAACTATTTGAGAAAGAGATATTTGAATTGCATCCGTTCTTCAAATGAGGAGGTATGTATAGATTTTCCTCTAAGGGTTGGGGTAATTGAGTCATTTTGAGACTTATAATAATTAATCAGTTAAGAATCGTGCTTTATTCATTGGTCTATGTGCTTTTCATTTATAGCTTGTAGCCATCATGATTAGGGAAATGGTTCATGAGTACGCCCAAAGAATAACGTAGTAGTTGTAACACAACTTTGTGGTGTCGATTCCACATGGACGTGGAAGAAATGTTCAAACGATAAAAAATGATGGATGTTCTCTCGTTTGTGAAGTAGAATTTATTGTTCAAATAAAATTAAGAATTCAATGTTTGAAATAATGAAATTAAGATCAATGTTTGGGGGTAGCAATGCATCGAAATTTGCTCAATTGGATTGGATCATTCTCATCAATTATTCATTCTTATAACTCAATTAGAGGCTTTCATCCCAATTCTCTAATAGGAAGAAATGATGTTACAAATCAATTTAATTCAATTGTAATCCTAGAATCTAAACTTCCTATAACACATTCGCACTCTTTTTATTGGAATAAGATCAAGAATCGACCACATACGTCAAGCAAAAGGCTACTATCAATCCAATAATAAAGTAAAATTGAGATTAAAATTCAACAAATAGTTCAATCATTCGATAGAAGAAGCACGACTCGATCTATGAAGAATTTAATAAATGTTAAACCAATCTCAACATAAATTGAAACTCAACAAATAATTTAATTCTTCGATGGAAAAAACATGACTGAATCCATGAAAATTCTAGTAAAGGTTAAGCCAATTCCAAAATATTCATGAAAAAAAAATCTAAATCCTAGAATTGTTTTGACAATGAAAAATCAAATTACATGGATAAAAGATAAAAAACCACCAATTTTGATTGAGTTCTTTCCTAACTTCACCAAGATTTTTAGTTTTTCATGGACATTCTTGAGCCAAAGATGAGAGAAAGTAGTATGGATAAGTTCTCTTTGTTTTTCTCCATGTTTAGGGTTTCAAAATACGTATTTATAGTTGTTTCCATAAGTGGTTGACTTAAATTCGGAAATCAGAATTTAGTCTCGAAAATAATCTATGCGACCGCATAGAATAAGTGGATGCAACTGCATAGAACATTTTAACTTGGCCCTAAAATTCGCTGAAGTAGAGTATGCGACTGCATTGAGTTTAAGCTATGCGACCGTATAGCTTTAGATAACTTCCACAAAACAACATTCAGTATTTTGATCATATCTTTCTCTTCCAATATTCGATTGAGGCAATTCAAGATTCATTGGAAATATGATTCAAAGGACTACAAATTTTCTAAAAATATAATTTTTCCAATTCAAACGCTTCCTATGCCAAAAATTGGTCTCAAACCGAGACTGAAAAGCCGAAGCAGAATTTTTCCGGCTGAGAGTTGATATGTAATAATACTTTGACTATATTTCATCTCTTTGGCTGCTTTTCTCATCCAATTGATGTCTAACACTCTCAATTCTTAATATCTTCATTCGTCCTTTTGAATCATCTTTTAGGTATTTGCAATTCGATCTTTCAACTTTTATTTTCTTCCACTTTGGCCCATTTCACTCGTTTCTTCCAAATTTTGCTATTTCCATCAAATTGCCACCTAAATCAAAATATAAAGATAATGTACATTTTGGCACAAATAATCACACGAGAACACCAAATAAGAGGGCCGGGGATGATATTTTACACTCTTATCACACCCCCAACTTGCTTATTGCTATTCCCTAGCAATTTTATGCAAAACAAGACGATCAATTATTGGTCTTTGTTACAATTCAAATTGTTAAGTTGTAATTCAACCACAATTCATGAGTTTTCTTAATATGGTATTTCCTTTTCATAATGCATAAGTCTTTGAGGACTTTAACATATGTAGGAACCTGTGAAATGACATGCAAGAGAGGGAGATTGATTTTTTACTTTCTTAAGGCGTTCTAAGATTTTGCTATGTTGTATAGTGGATTTCAAGGTAGTTTTAAGAGATTGAAGGAAAGGTACTCTCGATAGATTCTGTACTACATCTTCATTCGGTCTACTCTCTTTAGACTTACTCGACTCCTCTTCATTTTCCCTAGGTTTGGGGATTGAATCTATGACTTTCTCCGATCGAGTGGTTATGGGAATGACTTACATAAGGTTATTTTCTTCTTATCCCGAGGTTTGTGCCATTAGTTGCCCTTTAGGATTTGGTTGAGTTTGAGCTGGAAATTTTTCACATTTCACTACAGCTAAAGCATTTGTTAATTTGGACATGATTTTTTTTTCTCCTTGTTTTTCTCAACAATTTGGGAAATCGTAGTCTCAATGTTTTGACTAGTTTTACTTTATGCCTCTATAAATGCATGTAGGGTGTCTTCTAAGGAATTCTTAAAGGATGTGGGTTGATAGGAAGGTATAGTGTAAGCTCTATTCGTTTGGGCAGGTTGCCGATTTTCAAATTACTAGCTAAAATTGGGGTGATTCCGCCACCTTGGATTGTAGGTTTTAGAGAATGGAGCATATGGCTTGTTACATGTGCCTAAGGCATTGCAATGTTCCTTATAAACCCCCCTCATCTCCACAAACATAGAACACTCTTACGCTGAATGATCACTTCCACCACATGGCATTCATCTCTTTCTTGATACTTAATTTATTACAATTATTCATTAAAAAATATATATATTTTGAGAAGATTTTTGAATTTATATTGCATTTATTTACTCTTCATCTTCTCATTAAAAAACTTTAATTGATTGAATCAAATTTCTAATTATTATATACATCAAAATTTTTTATCTAATACTTGAGATATCAATTATTACTATTCAATGTTATCCTATCTTATTATTTAACTTATTTGTATTATTTATCAAGAGAAGAATTCCATTGTATAATGAAGTCCCATAAAGATCAAAATTATATAAGGATCGATACTCTTTGTAGTAAATTACCATGTGGATCATATTGAGGTCCCCTTAAAGCTCAATGGTGTTGATCATATTGAGGTCCCATTAAAGCTCAATAGTGGGTTGTGTTGAGGTCGTGTAAAGCTCAACATTGTATAAAGATCGGTATTCATTGTTTATAAGCCATCAGAAGCGTTGTAAAGGATTAAATTGCACCTTAAGTTAATCAACATAATGAAAAGTTGTTGCTTGTGCTAAAGAGCCTGGTAACGAAGCATGTAGATCATTGCTTTGAATCAAACATTCACAATTACATCGCTTGTATAATCTCTTCCTTTTACTTATTGCTTTCATATTTGTGCTTATTATTTGAATTGATCTATTTAAAACCTGTTTGGTTCAAATTAAAATCCAATTTAAATCTCAAGTCAAAGTTAACAATTAATTTTAACCACACATTTCATAGGACCTAGAACTTTTCAACCACATATTGTACCAACTATTATCAAAATCAACTAAAAGTCCGATTTTAATCTCTACCAAATGACCACTTAGTCTTTACTTCCTTGAATTTAGATTAATTCTTTGAAAAAAAAAATTAAAAACCAATTTACCCCCTCTTGATTAATTCTTTTGGACTATCATACCTTATAAATGTAGTGAAACATATGCATATATCAAAATAATAATAGTTTTCAACTATTATTCCACATTATATGTTGACCTATCACTACAACAAAACTGTGATTTCGCGACATACAAAAATTTGTTGCAATAAGTGACTTAACGCGACACATTTTTTGAGTTTGTCGCGAAGTTTGTGATGAGAAAAATAAGTACCAAAAAACCTTTGACGACATAAAAAGTTGTCATGTAATGTGAGAATTTGCGACAAATAATAAAA
>CAIGRO010283570.1:0-10027 GCA_903798355.1 Fraxinus baroniana | reverse complement strand
TCTTATTTATATAGGAGGGTATAATGGTCATTTTGTATTAAAAATTGGTGAAAATGACGTTTTGCGCTAGAAAATGCAAAGGTAGGGACGTTCTGCACCAAAAAATCAAACGTAGTGACGTTTTTCACAAAACCCGTCATAGGTAGGAACGTTATGCACCAATTACCCAAACAAATAATATTATGGTAAAATTATTGATTATTAGATGTTTTAAATAGCCAAAAACAGGGAGGAATCAAAATTGATAAAAAATATACATATTATTGGACGCGCCAGGTAGGGGTCGAACCTACGACTTTCTGCTTAGGAAACAGACGCTCTATCCACTGAGCTACAGGCGCTTTTATTTAGTTGTGATTATATACTTTTAATTTCTTCCTTTCGAAAGTTAAGAACGCATCTTCTCACTTTTCATTCCCATGTTACCAAAATTGCAAACAAGGATTTTGAAAATAACGCTATAACCCCATCTCTCACTACCTATACTACTAAACACTCTTTTTCCACTTTTCAATTATCTAGGCCTGTTTGGTACAGATTAAAATCAAATTTTAATATAATTCAAAGTCAAACAATCAATATTAACCATATCTTTCACGAGTCTTACAGCTTTTCAACCACACATTTCAAAAACTTCTATCACAATCTACTAAAAATCTAATTTTAATCCTCACCAAACACCCTCCTAGTATAATGAGCGTGTTTGGTTGCAATAACTCGATCCATTTTCGACGGTGAATTTGCTGAAATTTTTGTGCATTCTAAATTTGTTGTGTTTCTAACGACGTCTCAAAACTGTCAATTTACAGTCGAACATAACATCCATACCGAACAATATAAAAAAGAAAGCTTTTACTCTACTAAGGATTCTGTAAAAATCAAAATTACGAAATTCACTTTCTGTTGGAAAATACTAAAGCACAAGTTCCATCAATCTCCCTAAAAAATTGAAGCAGCGTAGCTGTTTCTTTTACAGTTCTATCCTCTACTGTGTCCATAACACGTCAAAACAGAGGAGATTAAAGATAATAGAAACTATACCCGCTTTACAACAAAACCTTGTTATATGCATGACAGATTACAGGATTTATCTATGTTGTATATATATAGAACTGCCAAACCATCCAAATTCACAGCGAAAAAACCAGCTTCGTATACTCTGCCTTGCATTCTCATCTCTGAGTCCCATGTTTTCTAAATTTTAACATTTCTTTGTGGTCTAGGAGGCATATATGAGACAAGGGCATGGACCAATTCCTCCTAATTGTATATTTTAACAGGCTTCTCAAAGATGTGGCGGTTCTGCAATCACCACAAAATGCCAATAAAAGAAATGCGTTGAAACATACGATATTATAAGGATAATCATTTTATATTTTTTGCGGAAGAGAATTTTGATTTATTAAACCTGTACAAGCGTCAAATTGTACATTCCCATGGCAATGCAAGAAATATACCTGGTTTGCAGCATAAGTCCTCTTAGGAGTAGTATCAGTGTGTTCCAACCCAAGGTACTGCTCCCAAGCACCGTATACATCTCTCCTCTGAAAAAGAACACACATTTCCCCAATTTTAACAAGGATTTGAGAGAATGAATAAGATTAACAACTTGATACTGAAAGTAATGACCTGAAAACGGATGGATACAATGTCTGAGTCCTGAAGATACTCTGGACGTCCCAGCGACATAAATGCAAATTTCCACTGAACATCAACAGAATAAAGGATCAAATGATTATGCAACATGAAAACTTTTAGCAAGTGCTACATGATTGTATTGAAAAATATATGTAGTATTCATGAAAACAGGATAACATAACATACCTTAGAATACTCCTCGTCTGGAACTTGCAACTTCTTCTGAATCCGCACTTTAACATCCGCTAAAATTTCGCCTTCATGAACGACCAAAAAGAAGGGTTCTCCAAAATTCTGGACTTGCTATTGAATAACATTTTAAATATGCATTGGTATCAAGATCATATTTGTTTGATCACTTAAGTTCTGCCGAGCAACAACAATTGCACTAGATATAGATAAAAATATTGATAATCCTCAAATACCATTTGGTTCTGTGCACTCTCTTTTATGAAATGGTAAACATGAATCAAGCGGTCATTGGGACCTAGCTTTTTCTCTTCTTCTGGAATCTGAGACAGATAACAAATTGGAAGAATGACATCAAAAGTTGTAGCAAAATCAAAATAATTGTTTTAGTAGAAAAAAAATCATACAAAATTTTTCAAATTGTAAAACCAAGGCGTTAATGCCTCCATATGCCCACAACTTCCAAATAAACTAAATTGGCTTCTAAGTATAAAATTAAGGTGCCTCTTCAATAATTTTGTCAACGATCAAAGTTCAAACCAGCTGAATAATTCATGTCATTAGATGTAAAAGCTATTAAGATGAACCAGGTTCCTAGACAGGAGACGACACCGTATATGCGTGTGAGGTGTAGGAGGGAAATTCTAATGGCAAGGGAGCTCACCTCCTCAGCCCGCAATGTCCAGTACTGGTCATTTATATTCTCAATTTTCTCACTGAGAGGAAAGATCTGTAGATTTGTCAAGAAAATGGATTACAACATCATCTACGAAACTTGTATCAATAAAAATTAAAATCCACTTAATAATAACAAGCAATTGCTTTTGCCATGCAGAATATAATTTTTTTGACTTCAAATCCTGGATCCGTCCCTGACGCATGTGACAGCCTATAAATACAGAAAAAGCTTTAGCAAGATGATCATTACCTTATAAATCTTGTGGTAGAAAACTTCAAGCAATCTAAGTTCTGCATTTGGGCGAGACAACTCCACCTGTTTCAGCATATAACAACTGTAAGAAATTGTCACTCATTTTCTTGCCTTTTCTGTAAGTAGGATCTAGAAAAGCAATTGGCAAGTAGGCCCAGAGGTAAATAATTACTAGTGAACTGCAGTTGTCATATTTTTTACCACAAGACTAACAAAAGATTTCAACTAACGGCTAGGGGGAATTTCATGAAAGGTACATATAGCACTTTCAGTTATTAAGATCAATAACATGCTATAAAATAATTCATAGCACCAAACTAACCTTCGTTTTGATCTCGTTAAGCACATCTCCTACAGTGCTTTGTTTAGGCAATCTAATGTTGAGAATTACAGCCTGAAAGGAACAGTGTGTCCTAGATCATACGATGTTATACACTCAAATTGATGATGAGAGAACAAGCAATGGCATCTGTAGTTTCACCTACCTCGTCCTTTGTGGCATGATGAAAGGCAACTTTCAGAGTTTTAAGACATTGCAATTCAGGAAGAGGAATATCCAGAACTTCATAATACAGAATATCAGAGATCTGCACAGGAAAGTTATCAATTCATTGACATCATAGGTCAACCTCCATTGTCAAACACAGGAACATATTGAACTGACACCATGTCGGAGATACCTGATTGTAGTGGACAAGCATATCTAACAACTGATCAACAGATCTATATTTGATTGGATTGGGCTTCGGTTGCTGGGAATAGCAATTGTGAGGTGTAAGACGGATTTTAGATGGATCATCCAAACCAAGGTGTTGAGCCACTCTTTCGACAACATCATCGTAAGTGTGATTCTTTGATCTAGAGATTTACGCCAAAGTTATAAGCATATAAGACTCTAATAAAAAATGTAATACAGACTTATATTAACAACGTACTAGTAATAGTAAAGAACAGTTTATTACTGCATCGGAAATGACAACGGGATCGTATACTCACAACTCTAGGCTGAAACCATCCTCCTTAGGTCTTTCCAGAGCTCGAAAATGAACAATCTGCAAAGAGCCATTTCGTATTAAAAGATAGAAGAATTGGTAGGGACATGCAAAAGCACCATAATAACAGGCTTAGTCACCTAAAGATAGACAACAGCGTTAACAAGGATACAGATGTAGGGCTTGAATGAGAGCAGAAGCAAATTATTTTAGAAGACTTTCACGTGCATCCACTATGCTGTCTTATGCTCTACATCAATTATCTTACCCACCAAAAGATAAAAAGCAATTGCAACGACAACTAAGCTATATTCCCAATAAATTAGGTTTGGCTACGAGAATCCTTTTCTCCTATTCTGTTCGGTTCATTGCTATATCTACGTGAAGTTCAAAAGTGATTAGATCCTTGCCAATCAATATCCGTGTAAGTTTTGGTCGAACCCTCCATCTTCTAACCTATTATACTGAGATTGCAATACTTTATGAATGGGAGCCTCTTTGAATCTACGAAAAGCATGCCCCCAACAACCAAGTTGAAATTCCCTTAATTTATTGTAAATTAGTGACACCTCCACTTGCAGGCATATATTAAAAAAATACAATTAGAAAGCAATTAATTAAACACAAGATTGACCTGGCGGTTTTTTACATATGCCAAAAATGAAGGAACGTCAGGAAATTGGACTTGTTCTTTTCCAGGCAGAAGCCGCTTCTGAAAACAAATGATGTCCCCATCTTCAATCTGAATAGAAGAAGAAAGCAGAGACAGACAGAGAGAGGGGTGGGGTGGGGTAGGGTTGAGTAACAAAAAGAAGGACGATGTATTCAAATGGTAAAAGTACAAATACAATACAAAAATAATTACCTGGCTAAACCGGAAAGAAGCTCTCTTGTCAAGGGGTTCACACATGACAGAAGGCTCAAATTTTATTTCCTGTAGAGATGACAAACAAGAATATTGCTGAATGTTGTGATCTTCAGTACATAGAAAATCCTTCTTCAGTAACAAGAGACAATATAAATGGTTTTCTCAGTGTAACACATGCGAGCATGCTTGAGTTACAATGTACCTCAAAAAGTTCAATCTCTTCATCAGGACCAAATCCAGCCAATTCATTTAGTTTTGTTAGGATCTCAATGGGCTTCCCAGAGCTTTTTACAAAAAGCCTACCAACATAGCTGGAAATAAAAAACAAATGATGTAGTCAAAAGGCTTGCACTAAAAGTTCACAACAAATATACTTAATAAAATCAATAAATTACCAAAGCTCTTCTTTCTCAGGATTGTACAGCTTAAAGAATAGAAGTATATCTTCTTTACTTTTGTCAGGTGGAGGAACAGGACGCAGATCCTGAAAATTCTACAGAATTATGGATGAAAATATAGTAGAAACAGGAGGGAAGAATGTTCCTCAACGTTCCTGAACAAATGCATGCTTTCAAGATTCCTACAGGATTTTTAAAAGATACCTGTCCAAGTTCTACTTCCAAAAATAACTTTAGCTCTGCATTAAGAGCCTTGTTAGAAACTTCCCTCAATGCTCCAACCTGCAACACATAATTATCAAAAAATGAATACTTTTCTAGAAACTAACAAAAGATAAAATGAAATATACAAAAGATTCATGACAAAGAACTTGACAACATATTAAAAACAAAATCAAATGAAGCCTAGCAAGATATAATCAACAAGGGAATATACTGTCAAACCCAAGAAATGAGGCAGGGAAGATATGCTGACAAGCATCCAAAAATTTCACTGCAAAATCAACTTTAAGAAGCTAACCCTGCTTGTCAGAGTCTGATAAGTGATGATGCTTACAGGAACTCACAGTCCATAAAATTCAATACAACTATCAATCTGGCTTAAGAGTTATTTAACTTTCCTTGCCTCTTATATTGACATCCCTCCAAGCCCAATTAAGTAGCCACAACGAATGAAAATCAAAGTCTCTAAACTCAATAGAAGTAACATAAAAATATACTCATAACAGATGTTGTCATCAAGGTTTAGGGTTTACATGAAAAATTTCAAAAATGAAAAATGAAATAGTAATAATATTTACAGTTTGTACTTCCTCCTGCGGGGTTAATGGCCTGTTTGGACGATATGTGTGGTTCTGCCTCTTTGCCCAAATCCAAAATCGCTGAAATTGAACTGGTATACCAAGTTCTTTGGCAACCTCCTCCTGCAACAAAACATGATAGCATTATTTTAGTAATCCCAGGAGTCATCCAATTCTGCACTTATTGGAGGAATGGATTATAGGCAGGTATCCACTTGGAATCATGTGTTATGCTTAATTCATTGAACGAGAAGTTTCACGTGATTTTTTGGGGATCTAGTTGTGAGTAAGATGAATTTGAATAAGATGGCGAGTGCATGGTGCCCTTATACAGAAAAAAGAGAGGAAGGCTATGATTTCCTCGAATGCAGTGCAACTTCCTCCTGACAATATATTTTTATGGTATGAAGAAATTTCTATTGTCTACTGAAACCAACAAATGCAACCTCAAATTTCATGCAATACATGATTTGGATTGGGACCATGCAGGCTCAGAGCATAGACAGATTCGGATTGTTCCCATGCTGCATGTTACCGAAGAGATGAATCAGGAGCAAAACTATCATTATACTATAGGCTGAAAGTTGTTTGGTCAAATTTCAGACAGGTCTAGTGTCTTTGAAGATCTATATTTTCAAATTACTAGGCTTTATCGTCCAATTGTCTTCTAATTTCAATCTCCTTAATGGATCACACAGAGAGAATACAGCGTCAAGATGAAGATTGAGTTCAAGAGGTAAAAAACATGGTGTTAGTCAACTTGCACAACTGGAGGGTAGCTGACTCTTTGACCATGTGGCACATCAGACTGGAAGGCACTACTAGGAACAACATCAAATTCTAGAGGTGCTTCTAAATTTAGTTGGTGTCTTGTCACACGAGATGCAATACAAACCCGTGTCATGGGTGGTAAAGGATCAGATAGAGAGTGACTAATTAAATTCAACTGAGGTGTAAAGTCCAACTGTGATTATACCAGTTTCCAGTCCATTAAGTCAACTTTTTGTCAAGTATTTCAATCCCTATTTTCAACCAATAGCTGGTCACTCTTAGCAGGTTCACAGTTCATGGTTGAATTTATCATATTCAATATACGTAGGCACGTATGTGATGACACACATAATGCATGTATTGAGATATATAAGTTGTAAACCTATAGTGCCTAAAGACAAGAAAGAGACGTGTGGCATTGAAGTTTGTCTCAAGTCCCAAAATGTAATGGATAAAAATAGATCAAAAATAACAAATTCTGCAATCATTCATACCTAAAGCAACTAGCGCTCATTTCATTTGTAAGTGAAATGCATAAGCAAGCACTACCTTGAAAAGGTTGAAAGGCATCTGTTTCTGAATTCGAAAACTGTGAACTTTATCATGATCAACCAGATCAAAAAATATATCCTTTCCAATCTGTTCCCTCAAATCTTCATCTCGAGCAACCTGCATATGTTGCTTCAGAAATCTATTACATAAAATGCAGAGATGAACTTACATGAGTAAGTTTGGCCACTGAAAAATAACCTTGATGACAGTATATAGATGGGCCTGGGCTTTATATTTTCTCTTGTCATCCTTCTCTTCTTGTTCTCTTTTCAATCGTATCTGAAATAAAATAAGCATGTGGCGCATTACGACATACCCAATGCATAACCAGGAATGATGCAGTAAAATCCAAGATTTATAAAATCCAAAAACTTTACCTGAAGATGTTCTGCAATGTCCTTCTCATCCACGTCGCAAATTATCTTATCCCTGTCACCAACACGTATATACACAAGCATATATGCATTTGAGTATTTTGTAAATTTAAATGGTGTATTGTTGTAGCCAGGGTTCGTCTGCGGCAACTGTTGGATAAAGTTAATGTAAGCAACACAATAGAAATGTATGTAAATAGATTCAAATCAAAAAAAATTATCACCTCTTCCTCACCACCATACTGCTCCTCTAATGCCCTCTTCATGTCTTCTTTAGTAACCCGCTCATCATCAAATTTATACCTTTAAGAAGAAATCAGGAAACCTCATGCCTCGTGGTATAACATAAACTAAAACCAAAATTTAATGCAACTAGAAGCCAAAACATGTATAGAAGAGAGAAATGTAGACAGAATGTTAAAGCAACCAAGACTAGGGGAGGCTGTGAATGATATTAGAAAATGCATGTCTGCATATACCAATATGATCATTTTTAACAAACTTCAGTCAATCATGTTTTTGCATCTCAATAATAAACAAGCTTGCAGAAACATCACATACTTGTGTGAGTTCTCTGGGAGTGACTGATTTGGGTTTAGAGAAAGGGAGGGGAGAGTATTAGAGTTTATTTCCAGCCAAGCAAATTAGTTTATTTATTTCCTTGTATAGGTTAATCAAATAGCAGAAAATCAGGGATTAATTCCATTGTATAGCTAATTATTTTCCTTCCTTGTGTAGCTTGTAATACTCTATAAATCCAAGGGAATACAGACAAGAAAAGGCATTCAGCAAAAACTGTCGAGATACTTCAGAAGTATGACAATACCATTGATCATTGAGTGTTGGTCTGATGTAAGCATAATAGTGTCCACCATGTACTCCTCCACTATGAACCAAAACACTGTCGGAAAGGAGAACAAATGAAAGACAGTTAAGCGAAAAAAAAAAGAAGGAAACTGTAATAATGATGAGGATTAGCTCCACATATAAGTGGTGCATTTGCTTGAATACGTGCTTGATCTCTACGAATTGTGTGCTAAAATACATATACAACAGACCATATAGGACCTGGGCGTTTCCACTTATAATAGGGTTTAGGGTGTGACTGGGTCGTTCAATACGC
The DNA here is from genome assembly GCA_903798355.1 of Fraxinus baroniana. Taxonomy (NCBI): domain Eukaryota; kingdom Viridiplantae; phylum Streptophyta; class Magnoliopsida; order Lamiales; family Oleaceae; genus Fraxinus; species Fraxinus baroniana. The sequence continues at coordinate 1,391 of CAIGRO010283570.1, read as the reverse complement.
ATTATGGTGCAACGTCAGCGTGTGATTTATATTATTAATATAAATGTGCATGGTTTAGTATGTGATTTACTGTGTGTCTATGAAGGTTCTTTAGCTTGTTAATTTTGAATTATGAGAATAGAAATGTTAGAATATGTTGTGTGAATTTTGGGTTTCGGTGTGTTTGAGCCACATTATTTTGAAAGAATGTATTTTGGAATAGTAGATTGATGGAGAATGTGTGATTGAAAAAGAAGGAAGAGTTATTGATGTAAAGGAAAATATTATTTTATTGAAAAATGTGTAGTTGAAAATGAGTAGAATTAGAATGAAAATTTTAATGTAGATCAAACAGGGGCTTGGTGATGGTTGGTGCTAGTTGAGGACCTAGTTGATATTCTTAGTTTTTAACTGCTAGGAGATTAGTTTGCTTATTAAAGGGTAACTACAGAATGGACATAGCTCCTCCAAGTTTGTGGTGTCTATTTGACTATAAGGGGAGTAGAACTCTCCCTAGTTTTGATATTTCCATTAGCTCCTATTATTGTCTATTCAAAGGAAGACCTTACTACCCCAAAAAATAAATAAAAATCCTCGTACTTCATTTTGCTTATTAATTTACATAGAGGGTGAGGCTGAACCCCTCATATAGGGTAGAGACTTAAAAACTATTACATAACCATCGATGGATATGGAAATGAAAAATTAATAAATACATTTGCCAGATAGAAATGTATAGAGAGAGATCAACCTATGGAGCATGTAAAGGTTGCGGACGCTGCTATCTGCCTCCGGCGACAAATATTTTCCATTGTCTCTATCAAGGTCAAGTTCCAGTGGAAATTCATAACGATCATTTATCTGCACCATGGAAGCATTTTTTCTAGGTTGCTTGGAAAATTTCAATTTCAGGGGAAGATAAAGATCGCAAATCAAAATCAAGAGGTCTTATTCAAATTCATAATGCATCCCATTCAAACATTTAAAAGGAATGAGAACATAAATGTTTCTTCAAAAAATGTTGCAAGAAGAAAGAGGACATTGCTTTTTTCAAAACAACTCGGAAACATAGTACACTTTTACTTTGAGATGCAACCTCATGAACATTTCAAAAACAAAGTAAAGTGAATACCACCACACCAAATGCAGTAATAAAAGTCAGTAAACATGCAGGTTAAAATTAAATGGTGCTTTCTTGCACAAGCACAACTGAAAAATCTGCTGAAGTTCCATCAGTAGGAAATCCGTAACCAAAAGCACCCTAGAATACTCATGTCCTCCAGATATGATGCAACTCATGACGTCCATTTTGACAGGGATAGTTCCTCGCCCGCATGATAAACCAATAGAAAAATAATGAAGTAAAACACATGGCAACGTGGATTGCGAGCATAGTTTGAAAAAACGTAAAC
>CAIGRO010283514.1:0-23496 GCA_903798355.1 Fraxinus baroniana | reverse complement strand
TCAAATCTTCTCTTCTTATCGAATGATAAAATCAAGGTTGAGTACAAGAAGATAAGAGACAAACATTTCAATAGATAGCAAATGAATTAAGCTCAAGTGTTGATGTTGTAAACTTTGATAAATGATAGATGATGAAATAATTTGTATTGTTACATCAAATTTTTTCAACTATCTCTCTTAACAAATAATACAAGTTAAGTATGAAGAGAAATTTACACTTCAATATAAGTGTTGGCAAAGAAAAAGTTTATCAAGAATTAGAAAATAGATGAGATTGAGAAGTTTCTTTGCAAAATAGAATTCTTGATGAAATAGATAAAAACTTGTTTGGATCAATCAATAATTCTAATAAATGAAATAGAATGTAAAATCAAGTAAGCTTTGAGATTTTCAATAAATTTTCTCTCCAAAGTGTTCAAATTAAATGTCAGAGAGTTGGTATTTATAGATGAAAAACTGTCAAAAACTCTGTCATACCGGACGAGGCATATCGGACGTCCGGTAAGAATCTAAAGGTCGATTTAGCCGTTATTTTTTATCAGAAAAATTGACCGTTGGCCAAAAATCGACTTTACCAGACGTCCGGTAAAAGCGTACCGGATGTCGAGTACGGTCGAGTTGGCCCGGAACGTCTTCGTTTTAGTTTTTCTCAAATGTAAGTGTTGGAGGGACGTTTAAAAATATTTTTCAAAGTAGTTGTCGTATTTAAAAATATGTGTTTCGATTTTTTTACCTTTGAAAAACATATTCTTTGAGTAAAACATTTTTGTCGTGATTTTTTGATTGTAACATTAAAACTTGAGCTCGTCACGAATCATTGTCAAGTATTGAAATGTTTTACCTTTACATATAAAAATCTAAGTACTTTGTCTTGAATGTCTTGACGTGCATGCTTGATCGTACTTTGACTTTTGTCTCGATTCTTGTTGAGGCATCCTTTTGCGGGTTTTACAATATCATTCTTCATAGCCTCGTTTGATCAATTTTGTTTCCACATCGAGCATTGTATGCAAATAACTTGGCCTAGAACTTCCTGTCTTTGATTTTATTCTTGTGCAATAATCACTATAGATACTCGAAATCAATTTGTTAGAAATAAACACAATTTTGATAATTTGTTTCTACGTCGATCATCGTACGCAAATTATTTGACCTCGAACTTTGTGTCATCGATTCTATGCAATAATCACTATTAACACTTGAAATCAATTTGTTAGAAATAAACACAATTTGTTTGTGATAATCAAAACGAGACGTCAACCATAGGTCAACACCACACACATCTACTCCAACTTTAGATTATGATTCTTACTGTGTTTCCATTGATAATTATGTAGATACTTATATTTTGGCTCCTAATATATCAGGTTCCGTCTCCTCCTATGGCTGCCTAATAATCTGTTGAGACTGCGGCTCCTTCTTCTCATTACCTAATGTGTACTCATAAGTCTAATCAATTTTCAGATTTTAGTTCTTTCATTTCCATTTTCACTTATGCTCATCATCTTTTTGAGGCTTTATCTTATAAAGGGACAGTTAGTTTGTGACCCACTTTGACAAGACGCTATGGCTGAGAAACTATCTGATTTGCATTAGGCACACATTTAGGACTCGGTATCTTTACTGTTAGAAAAAAGAGCAATTGGTTCTCATTGGATCTATAAAATCAAAATCGAGTCAGATGCATCAGTTGAAAGATATAAAGTCATATTAGTTGACAAGGGGTATTCTTAAGAGTACGGTATGGGCTATGAGGAGACTTTTGCACTTGCTGCAAAAATGAGTACTGCTCGCATCTTTATTGTAGTTGCCTCTGTTCGTCGATGGATTATATCTCAGATAGATGTTAAAAATGCTTTGTTGAATGGAGATCTATATTAAGAAGTCAATATGCTTCTCCCTTATGGTGTTTGTCATCAACCTGGTGAAGTTTGCAAACTTCGAAAAGCTTTGTGCGGTCTAAAATAGGCACATCGAGCTTGGTTTCAGAAGGTTTCTTTTGTGATTACTTCACTTAGTTTACGTACTTACCAGCATGATTCAGCTTTATATCATAGATATAGAGTTCTTTATATATAGATGACATATATATTATTGATGATGATACTGGTGGGATTGCAGCACTTTAGTCAGAGTTAGCTCATTGTTTTGCAATGAAATATTTAGGTTCACTCCATTACTTTTTAGGTATTGAAGTTGCATTCTCTTCGAAAATACATAGCTGATATATTTGAGCGTCTTACTGATAATAACATTGTTGATACACATTTTGAGCTTAATGCTCGATATTCTTCTTCTAATGGTTTTCCATTATTGAATCCTATTTTATATCGTACTGTTATTGTTAACTTGGTTTATTTCACCATCACTCGACTAGATATTGTACATGATGTTCATATAGTTAGTCAGTTTGTTACATATCCTTCTACAGTTCATTGGGCTACTATTTTTTGCATTTTGAGGTATCATTGGGCACTCAGTTTCAGAGTCTTTTACTTTTCTATACTTGTTCATTAGAATTGTGAGCATATTCTGATGTTGATTGAACTAATGATCTTATAGATTGTAGGGTCTACCACTAACTTCTGTATTCTTATTATTTTTATTTATTTTTATTTTGCAATTCTCTTATTTTTTGGAAGAGAAAGAAGCAAGATATTGTGTTTAGATCTTCCACAGAAACAGAGTATTGTGTCATGACTTATGCTACTTGTGAGAGAGTTTGGTTACGTTGGTTGGTTGCGAATATGATATATTTCTTCATCGACCTACTCTATTGTTGACAATAAGGATACTATTCAAGTTGTGCGCAATTAAGTATTCCATGAGAGGACTAAATATACTGAGATTGATTGTCATGGCATTAGACATCATCACCAGCTTAGCACTATAATGTTACCTTTTGTTCCTTCCACCATGCAGATTGTTCACTTGTTTATAAAGTCATATTCCACTTCGCGACTTGATTTTATGTTTCGCAAACTCTCGATGCTTCTTGCAGTGGATCATAAGTTTTAGGAGAGATGTTAAATATATTAGTTTTATATTAAGGGTAAATTAGTCATTCTGTTTATCTGCTTGTAAGATTATTTAAAGATTTTTTTTTCCAGTATTCGTATTCATTCAGTTTATTAAGAAGCTCTAACCTCCTTTTGTTTTCCTCGATATATTATCGTATTATCAATTTAATATTCTCCACTTCTTTACTAGTGCATTTTTATTGTCCTTAATTTCATACCTACGTGTACATTTTTGGTTGGGTGAACTGAACTGGTTTATATAGTGTTCTATTACCAATTTTCTGTAGAAATCATCATCGACTTTAAAGAAACTTCCACATTTTTATGGGTTTTTCCATCTCATATTTAACTGCCCATTTCTTGAACCTTCTTCTTCATAGAAGCTTGAGAACAATCTAGAATCAACAATCAAAATATTCATCTACCGCCAATTGAAGAATTCTCGAGAAGAGAGTTTACAATTTCACTGACATTCCCGCGTCTATATATATTAATGTACGTATTGTCTATGTGTGTGTGAGAGAAGTGTGCGAGCAAAGAGAGTTTGAAGTGAGAAGAATAAGAAACAAAGAGTTATAAGAGAGACAAAAATAGTTGCTTTGAGCTGTGAGTGGAAGGAGAAAGAATAGAGATAAGTGTCCCATTGCTAAATAATATTAGATGTTGTTAGTGATTTTGGTGTGTGTCCCAAATTTAGCTCAACAATTTGGTATCAGAGTGAGGTGATCGGAGGACGAATTTTTGAGCTTCTGGAGTTCATGCACAAAGTGAGATGTGAAGCTTTATTAAAGGTTACTTGATTACAAGGAGGTAAATCAAGTCACGATGGACGACTTACAAACGATAGGCAGACTAAAGAATCTCAATAATTCGAACTACACTACATGGCAAACTTGCATGGAGTCAAATCTCCAAGGGCAAGACTTGTGGAAAGTAGTTGGTGGAAATGACATGATGCTACTAGAGGGGGCCAGAGCTATAAAAAAATGGAGAATTAAAGCGGTAAGGCCATTTTCTTTATAAAAACAAAAATTGAGAAAGACTTGTTGGAGCATATAAGGGATAAAAACATACTGAAGAAAGCATGGGACATTTTGACCACATTATGCTCAAAGAAAAATGACTTGATGTTGCAATTGCTGGAGAATGAGCTGATCTCAATCACTTAAGAAGAACAAACGGTAAATTAATATTTTAATAAAGTTAAATCTCTTTGTCACAAAATTTTAGAATTAGAATATTTGAGTACGGTTCTGGAGTCTAGAATGAGAAGAATTATTATACATGGTCTGATACCAGAATTTAGATGATTCATCATCGCAATACAAGGTTGGCCAGAACAACCTTCATTTGTCAATCTCTAAAATTTGCTGGCCGACCAAGAAGTGTTGACTAAAAAATGTTAGGGGTCTCAGTAAAGAAAGAAGAGGAAGAATCATTATTCAACTATCAAAGAAGATGTCGAATTTGTGAACAAAATAATAAAGAATTAACATAAAATAAATGGGTTGAAGGAAGTTACCATACAAGGGGAAGTTGACAAAATTGCCACAAAAGAGGTCAGGGATGTCAACGAGCTAATGGCTTGTGTTTTGTATGTGGAAAACACGATCATTATGTTAGAGATTGCTAGTTTTAAAAGCAATTAATAGAAGGTAATATAGTAACCTCCAGCAAGGAAGAAAATTACAATAGTGAAGAAGAATGGGATGCTGAATCATAACGAAAAAGAAAAGAGTCAAAATAAAAAGTTGGCGCTGAAGGTGAGATTGTAGAAATCATCACCGACTTTAAAGAAACGTCCAGATTTTTGTGGGTTTTTCCATCTCATTTTACTGCCCATTTCTGAACCTTCTTCTTCATGGAGGCTTGAGAATAATCGAGAATCTGGAATCAAAATATTCAGCCACTGCCAATTGAAGAATTCTCCAGAAGAAGAGAGTCGTCAATTTCACTGACATTCCTGTGTCTATATATACTGCGTATGTATTGTGTATGTAAAGTGTGAGAGCAAAGAAAGTGTGAAGTGAGAAGAAGAGAGAAACAGAGAGTGATAAGAGAGACAAAAATAGTTGCCGTGACTTGTGAGTGGAAAGAGAGAGAATAAAGTTGAGTGTTCCATTGCTAAATAACATTATTGAGTGGTTAGTGATTTTGGTGTGTCCAAAATTTAGCTCAACATCTTCTTTCAAGTTAAGAATCATTAAATTAATATATGCTGAGGACGTGCCAATATTAATTTTACAACAATGCTATAGGTACATATTTTCAAAAATCTGTACCTGACCGAGAAGACGGGGTGGGGGGTGGGATTTTTCTCCTTTTTTTTTATTACATAGGTCCCGTGTGGGATCCATTTATTGTGAGTTTAGGTAAAAAAAAAATATGACAAATATTTTCCTGTACGTGAGGCTTTTTTGTTAATTTTATTCTTGAACCATAAAATTGATAATCATAAACTTGAGCATTTATTGAAGTCACAATGTGTTTACTATTTAAAAATATCTCTGTCAAAATTTTAATCCCCTATAATGTAGCTTTAGTTCCGTCTGTGAATACACTTATTACTAAATTGTAGATGCTAAAATTATTACCCTTGACCTGTGATTAGTACAGATGGCTAAAACACCCTCTGCGAACACTTTCAGTACTTGTGGCCTGTTCTCAAGAGTGTAAAAGACGAAGTTTTTAGGCACCTCTCAACTTTACAGAAAATAATATAAGGAATTTTTTAAGATTTAACTTTTCCTTGAAAGTTTTATAAAAAAAATTCAATGAATATTATATACCTTATGTGTCAACACATTTCTTTGTTTCTGTTTTATTCTCAAAAATCGATTTTTTCTAAAATTATAGATAAAAAAAAATCTTGAGGAATACATAAAAATAAAGAGTAGAAGTACAACACTCTTTAGATTAGATTTTAATTTTAATTTTTTTCCATGAAAAATTAACATTTTCCCTCATTTTTTTTTGTTGCATTCCCTCTTTTCTATTTTATTATGTTCTCTCTATATTGAAAGAGGTGCATGGCAAATTGTGAAGTAATAAATAGAAGCTCTAGAATTTTTATATAGAAAGTGGACTTTGCTTTACATTTGAAGAGCTAAATTTACTCTTTATTTTAAATTTGAGTAATGTTATTTATATTCTTCATTAGATATGATCACTATATGATGTGATATTAAGTCCATGTTTGACAACTATTAAAATAAAACTCATTTTTTCAAACTTATTTTCAGTCGTATATTCTTATAAAAAATATTTTCTTACTTTTTGACCATTTATTTTCAAAAAATCACTATTTCAAAACTATTTTTTTCCCCCCAAAAAACTCATTTTAATGATCGTCAAACAAAGGCTAAATAAAAGACTAATAAAGCGAGTTTTATATTAATATATTTGATCGATCTTATCATTTCATAATAAATCACATTTTATATAGATTAGTGAACATTTTTTATGAACATAATTAATACTATTATTTTTATTCAAAAATAAAGAGTCTGATGGACTCTGTTGGGAAATCACCAAATCCAGTGATAGCAAATGCCCTCACCAAAATTTGAGAAGATAATCACCCTAACTGGAATTTGGAAAGAAAAAAGTATTTGTTATCTCCTATATTTGTCATGTGACTTTGCTTAGAAATTTGATGAAGAACTCAACATGTAAAAAAGAAGCCAATTGACAACAAAAACTTAATTGCATTAGTGAAAAATCTTATGTTCCATTATTAACATAAGAACATCAACATGAGCTAAAAAAGAGTGGAAATGAGCTTGGAGCATGTAAAGACTCGAGAGAAAATGTAGCGTCTTCATCAAACCATTGAAGAATGAAGTCCTCTTTTCAATTTAAGAAATTTACTTGGACTTAGAAAAAATTAGGTTCAAGGGGGGTGTTCAGAAAATAACTTGATTTTGGCCAATTAATTAGGCGTATGTTTAAGGTAGAATTTCCTATCAACAATCTAGAATGTTCCACTCTATTAGTCAAATTTCTAGAAAAATACATGTTAAAAATTGTCTAATGTATGAAAATGACTGATTCGAAGATTAATTTATTGCAGTAGAAAGTATTTGGGGGATTAATTTAACAAATCAAGTTAAAAGAATAATATTAATACAATTTTTTTTTTTTCTTATAGTCAATATCTTCGCAGTCCACTGACCCAATAATTCCCCTCTTAACAAAGGCATATGCTCATGTTTGGTACACATTAAAATTTTCATTTTCATTATTCTTCTCATTTTCAACCGCACATTCTTCAATAAAATAATATTTTTCATCATATCAATAACTTTTCCTTCTTTTAATTACACATTCTCCATCATTCTACTATTCTAGAATACATTCTTTCAAAATAATGTAACTCAAACACACCAAGTAGAAATCACTAGCAAATATGTATACCTTGACAATTATTTAGGATAAATATTCCACATTTCATAATTAAGTGACATTATTAATCTCCTAGTGGCCTAGTGTCCAATATGTTTTGTCCCCCTCGCCATTAGAAGCAATTGTGGAAGATCGTGTTGTCTTGCAAAATAATATAATAGTTATATTATTTATGTATAGAAGCCTCCACTTGTGTGTATATATATATATATATAGACCTAATTATAACAAAAGGTTTAACAACCAATTGAAACTTGTTTGATCCTCATTATTTCTAAAATATGTTTTCCCCTTTATTTTTTTCAATCACGTGTTGTAAATTGGAATACTCTGATACCAGTTTATTGAGAAACGTAAAAGAAATTGGATTAACTTAATACTAAATTGTTGGGAAAAAAATAAGAGATTAAAGTACAATATGAAGTAAAAATCACAAACTAACAAGAAGATTATAATTTGAAGGGTAAATGAGATTTCTCTAAAACATGGAGAAAGAACACAAAAATTTGTTTTTACAATTTGTCTAACTAATAATGGTGATAAACAAACATTCAATAAGGTTAAGCCAACTTATAATAAGGTAAATAACTCATAATGAGGTAAAACCAACACAACTAAATCGTAGAGATTGGTTAAATATATATAGGGAACCATCCAAGCCTTAGAAGTAGAGTTGTAGATGAATATAATGTCCAAAAGTTTCCTTATCTTGATATCTTCAAATCCAACACAAATTCCAACTCTAAATAAGGCTTCCAAATAGAATTTTAACTAAAATTTATCAAATAGATATCAAATAAGATTCCAAATAGAATTCATCTCCACCTTAACACGAGTCTTCACTACAATAAACAAATTTCAAGGATTCTCTATCTAGAGACAAATTTCACTGCAAAGAATCAACTTCAACTTTTCAACAAAAACACAAACAATTTTCAATTAAAAATATTCTCCACCCTTGCCACTCCAACTAGGGGCAAAAGTGGTGTAATAATCACCAAACAAGGCTGAAAAGGGCCATATGACAGAATTATAACTAAATGTATCAAAAGAAGGATTTTTACTAGAATCAACACCATTAATCACATTCAAACCATCAACTAAATTGGTAGAATTGTACATATCTGCTATCTTATGGCCAAAAATGGGTTTGTTACTAGCAAATAAATACAACGACACCATCAATAATGGTGGCAAGACGGATTTACCTGTAACTTCTAAATTCTACTGAGATGTATTGTTCAAAGAATACCCCAAATCAGATTCCAATGGTACATAGTCAAACTCCGAATCCACCTAAGCCCTTAAATTATGTTGATCCATCAAGGATTCTGTATAACATTGTAAGAAATATAACAAAAAAGAGCTCCTTTACGAACCTTCGAGACTCTACCTTTGTTGACCTATGGTTGACTTTGTGTTTTGATTACAACAGATAAATTGATTTTATTTTTAACAATTGAATTTGAATCTTCATAGCTATTGTTGTAAAGTTAATCAATTGGGGGACAAAAAGTTTACTACCAAAAGACTCGCATCGGACAATCAATAAAATTCAAAATGAAAGTCAAACATTTACGACAAATCACTCGAGACAAAGAATTTCAATAGTCAAACATCGAAAATATTTTGAATTCATGTGTAAATGTACAATGTTTTAATCCTTAGTAATGAATCATTAAAAGCTCAATGAATAATTTGTTATGCAAGAGAAAATTATTTCATAAAAACACTTGCATAAGAATTATTTTTCAGAAGGTAAGTATTTCAACTTGTTATTTAAATATTTACAATATCACTTACTTTGAAAAATAAAGTAAAAATTTCTTTCAAAAGCCTATATTTTTCAAAACAATCAAGAAAGAAAAATTTGGAAAAAACTGTCCAAGAGGACATCCGATTTGTTTAACAGTCACCTTTTTAACCGTTCTGAATTCAACGCAAAACGACTAGTTTGGTTGTCCAATTTAGGATGCAGACTTCCAGATTGGTTGTCTAGTTAGTCACAATTTTTTTTTTTTGCGTTTTAATTGCTATAAATACTATTTCAATTGCATTCATTATAACACTTTTGAGAGCATTTAAGTGAAATATTCGAGCAAAATTACATTGATCTTACATTTTATTTATCTCTTATCAAATCATTCACTTTGAAGAACTTTTGATTGAATCAACATTCGAAAAAATATCTTTCTCGTCAAAATTTTTCTCACCTAACAGTTGATCTTCATTCATTGCTATTCATTAAAGTATTAGCTTATTTCTCTATCTGTACTTAACTTGATTATATCATTTATTAAAAGCGAAATTTCAAATTGTAAAATTATTTTCTTTAAATTTGTGGATCATATTGAGGTCCCGAAAGCTCAATGTTATATAAGGATCGGTGCTCCTTATTTGTAAGTGACCGAAAGTATTATAAGGGTTTTGATTGCACCATAAGTCAATCAAATATAGTGAAAAAATGTTACTCGTGACAGAGAGCTTGGAAACGGAAGACGTAGATCGTTGTTTGGGCGAACCTCTACAATTACATCGTTTGCACATTTTCTTCCCTTTTACTTATTGGTTTCGTATTTGTTCATTTTTTGTTTGATTGTCTTTTTCATTTTCAATTTGCTTGACCTTGAATTAATTTTTCGAAAAAAGTTTTTAATTAACAATTCACCCTTCTTGGTTAGTCATTCTTGGGCTATCAATCTTCACCAGTGTACTTGTACACTTTTGAATCAAAAATACTTAGGGTCCGTTTGATTGCAAATGTGAAATTTGGGTAAAAAGAAAATGAATTACGGGGAATTGAATTGCCTAAAATTTGTTTTGCTGAGAATTATAATTAATTGTATTTGATTTGTATGATTTTTCACCTGAAAAATATTGAAAGTTTGGTGTCCGTTTGACTTCGTTTTTCATGAAAGTTATCCATTAAAGTGATAATTATTTTATCATTGGGTCTAAAATTTGTTCCAATTGTAAAAACAAAAAAAAATTAAAAAATTACCATATTGAATACCATTCATTTGACTTTGTTTTGTATGAAAATTTTCAATAAAAGTGATAAATTTTTTTACCATTATGTCCAGAACTCTTTCGTATTGCAAAATAAATAAATAAGAGCAAAAAAAAATTTGAAAAATCAATTACCACCAAAACCAAAAGAAAATGAATTCCTTGAAAACCAAGAAACAGGCACGTGAGAATAGGAGGTGGAAAACGATTTTCGGGAAAAAAATTTCCTATCAAGCACTACAAAAGTTGGAAAACGTTGTGTATCAAACGGAGCCTCAAAGAGATAAGATTTCTCTTCAAATCTGAACCGTATCTCACTGCATCAAGTATTCTAATAGTCCTATCAAACAACTTGATTTCTACTCAAACAATACTAGTTATCCAACAATGTGTATTATTTTCCATTACCAGAACACCTTTCAAAATTGTTTTTTATATGTTGAAAACAAATCTCGATTGTGATACATAAGTGCAAGTTGTATCAAGAACCTCATCAAACTTGGAGTGGTAGTCAGAAATAAATAAATAAAAAAATCTCCATCACTGTGAAAAGTTTCAACAATGACTTCACCTAAAGTATCTAATCGCTTTCCCTTGTGAAAATTTGAAGCCAAAGTTTCTATATTTTGTAACTTATAGCAATTCTTAATTAAGTGCCTCGAATTCATGCAACAAATTTCGAAGTTAGATCTTAATTTGCCCCCTGCACAACCATCATCAAGAACAAGCCCATTTCCATGAGTCTTAGTTTCAACAAGATGCTTTATCTTCTTCATTGAATAGAAAGCATCATAAACTTTTTCAATGGTGAGACCGCGACTATATAACATCGTATCTTCAAACAACAAATATGAAGTGGGCAAAAATACAATAAAATCAATCCAATATAAGCGAGCACTCCTCACCTCTTAATCCGCCAAAATGAAAAGTTTGTACTGCGATCCAATAGCAGAACATCAAACTTCATAGTTGCCATCACAAAAGATCAAGCTAAACTTTTTAACTTGATGAAAATTTCAATTTCCCAAGAATTTCCAACCATTTAGCTTTGACACTAGTTTGTTGTAAACTAGAATGCTCTAATACCAATTTGTTAAGAAACGTTGAAAAAACCAAATTAATTCAATAATAAATCGTTGGAGGAAATAAGAGATTATAGANCCATCACAAAAGATCAAGCTAAACTTTTTAACTTGATGAAAATTTCAATTTCCCAAGAATTTCCAACCATTTAGCTTTGACACTAGTTTGTTGTAAACTAGAATGCTCTAATACCAATTTGTTAAGAAACGTTGAAAAAACCAAATTAATTCAATAATAAATCGTTGGAGGAAATAAGAGATTATAGACATAATATGAAGTAACGATAACAAACTCACAAGAAGAATATAATTTGCAGACTAAATAAGATTTTACTAAAATATAGGGAAATAATATAAAAAATTCGTATTTACAATTTGTTTAACTAATAATGGGGATAAACAATTCTCTAACAAGATTAACTCAACCTATAATGAGGTTAACAACACATATGGTGTAAAATCAACCCAATTAAATTTTAGAGAAGAATCAAATATATATAAGGAACAATTTAAGTCCTAGAAGTAGGGTTGTAGATGAAATAGAATGTCCAAAAGTTTCATTATCTTGATCTATTCAAGTCCAATGCAAATTCCAACTCCTAATAGGACTTTTAAATAAACTTCGAATAGGATTCTAAAGGCATTCCAAATGGATTTCCTCTTAACGTGCACTTTAATTAGAATTCTCAATTATGTTTAACAAAGAATTCGTGTCACACCAAAATTCCAACTGCACACAAATCTAGAAATTCTCTTTATTTTTTAACCACGTATTCTCTATCAATTTACTATTTCAAAATATATTCTTATCCAAAAATGTGACTCAAATAGGCGCTAAATGTTTCATATATAATATGAATATTCGCCAAAAATTAGGTGATCTCTAATATTTTTAACCCTGTTAGAGAATCACCAAGATGCTCTTTATATTTAAAAAGCACATTCTATAATTTACAAAACATCTATAAATATAGATAGAGCAAAAAAAATTTAAGTACTCCAACAAATTCTTTATATTTAACACTTAATTTTACAACTTTAAAAAAATATTTATTGTTTTTCTATCTTTTTTTTTTTTATTATTATTAGCTTCCTCTAAATTATTATATTATTTTACTCTATTGAAAATTAAAACACTCTGAATTCATTCAATTATAAAAAGTGAGTTTTGGCTCTACAAATTTGAAGAGTCAAACTCACTCTTTAAACTAATATATTAATTGAAAAAGTCTTTTGAAATATAATTTTAAGGATTGATTCATTAAAGTGGAGAGCATTTTATATTTAAAGAGTATGCTGGAGATGCTTTGAAAGACTGTAGTTTAGGATCAAATTCAATATATTGTCAATTACAGAAGTGAAAGAGGACTATGGAATACACACGTGGTACACTTGTCTGATTTTAATTGAATTTGGAACATATCTTTCTGATCTCCCCTTGTGTACCAGTCTTAACTGCAATTCTACTCATTTTGATCATGGCCTTTGGAAACTCAACTTCAAATCTTAAACCAAGTAACCCTCTTATGCTTCCTGCATAATTCTCTACAATTCGACGCGTTGAAGGATCTCCCCAAAGCCTCTGATCTGATTCAAGAATCCCATTTCCATCCCTTACATTCTTGAAGAAGCTTGTGTCGAATTTCAACTGGCTATCTTTGTCTAGAGCTACCCTTTTTGAGCCATCACCATCTTTAGGACAAGTAGATTGTAACTGTGCCAAGAATACTTGGTTAATGCTGGGGTCTGGATTCCCAGTACTTGTGAAGTTGTATAGACGATATCGGAAGAAAAGACAGTCCGTTTGGCCAATGGTATGTGCCCCTGCAATCATCCCACATAAAATGCTGTGTGTTAGTGTGTGTCTAGGTTGCACTGAAATCGAAAAGACAAGCATGACTGAAATGTCGTGTATAGAAATAAATAAAGGGTTAATTACCAACTAGTGTGACAAGATCATGATCATCAAGGCCTTTCGATGCAAACTTCTGTCTCTGGGTAGGAACAGGATCCAACGGCGAAGGCAAACTCGACACCTCAGCCGAAGAAGATATACGACCATCTCTTCTTCCAGTAGGCACACCCCAACTTGGTCCTCCACTCTAGGATATACATACATATGAGAAGTTAAAAAACTTGGAACTCACATATTTGCATGTTTTGGTGTCAAGTGGATGAGAGAAGTCATGTTTTTAACATATTCTTTCAAAGTGAAATGCTCTCTATTTTAATGAGGTCATTGGAGCATTTAAAAATTCTTATTCTAAAAATTTATAGGTGCTTTCTAAATTGCAAAATATGCTCTTTAAAAATAGAGAGTGTTTTGGAGATGCTCTTAGTTGACGTAACAAAGACACCTACCAGTCTATTGAAGTATATAGTGCTTAGAAAAGGGAAGAAATATTCACCAAGTCGACTGCATCACGAGCAGCCAATGCTAGAATATCGGCACACGAGACAACCCCCGGGCACGAACCCTCCAGCTGCGATTTCGCATCTTCAACCACTTCAAATCCTTGCAACCCAGAATTAGGCCTCGCGGTTTTTTCAGCAGAAGCCCCAGCAATCAAAATTGAGCCATCACAACCCTGTGCACACATGAAAAAATAAATCCATGAAAATTATTAACAATATTTCAAAAATAAAAATAAAAAATATAGATTATTATTCGTTACTTGAACAAAGCAATCATGGAAATGAAGCCTAAGCAGTCCAGCTGCAACAGTAGGATTTTTATTGAAATGTGCTTCCACTGTGGATCTGACTATGGATTCGGCTTTTGGACATGAAGAAGAATAAAACCCAGTTTTTAATCCTCCTTGGCTTAGTGCAGGAATGATAACAATTCCCCAAACTAAGAGTCGAAAATTTATTAAATGCGCAGCTTCCATTATTACTTTGTTTTGACTTCCAAGAATCAAAATATGTCCAATTATTATGTGCTTTGTGTATGATTGTCCCTTTGTATCAGTTTATATATATATTGTGTTTGAATGTTGGCTGTGCTTTATTTTCTTGGATTTGTGGGGACTATAATTGGGATCATTTAGTGGAGGGTAAGACGTGTGGGGCCTTAAGAATTGGAGACATATGTTATTCTTTTCTTGGCTTTTAAGTTCAGTGGAATTCATTTTAACATTTATATTGGAGGTTCCTCTTTGATTCTGTAGCTTTATCATTATACGCGTTAGACCCTTTGTAGCTTTTCAACTATTTTCCTTCCACGTATTTCATGTCGTTCACATTTGCTTTATTCTATCGTATCATCTAAGTGCATTTTTTTTCCCCAGAATAATATATGTTAATAACAAGGAAAAAACTTAAAACAAAGGAGAGAAGCTCGACATAACTTATCGCTTGCACAAAGAAAAAAATTTATTTGCTTAGACGAAGAGCATCCAATAAAAGCTAAGGGATTTCATTTGCCAAGTCATACTCTTGATAAATTAGTATAATGTTATTTGTACAATCATGGATGACAATTTTGTTGACAATTGGTGTGTTGACAAAAAACTGTAGGCTGCAAAAACAACTTTTTGTTAAAAGTGTCCAATGACATAATGTCGCGTGACATTCTGTAAACAAAGTAAAATATTATAATTCTGTAAGACATAACGTTAACCAAGAAAATATGTCAATTAAACTGAATTTTGTGGTCACGCGTTTTATTATTGTCTGGTAAATCTTCATTTAACCAACAAAATATTTCCTCTTAAAGCGCTTTACTGAAAAATGATATACAGATATGCAAAAATATATCAACAAAATAAAATAAACTCATTTTTCGCTTATTTGTGTAATTTTATGATTTACGTCCCTGAATATGGCAAATAGCTAATCAATAAAACAGGACTCCAAATTTGGACTACACATGGCACATGCCCTCAAATTGGTGAAGATAATTAATGTACAAATATTGTTCCAATTTTGTAGTGGACTACACATGGCAAATGGCCTAAAAAAGGTGAAGATAATTAATGTACAAATATTGTTCCAATTTTGTAGTGATATTTGAGTAAAATAAAAAAAAATATCTTTTAATTTTAGTCAATTTTTGTAATGGACCACAACCTCTTATAAATGGGTTTTTAGCCCTACGGAGGCTGGATAACATTTTTCTATAATAAAAGAGCATGCAAGATTTAGCCTTGTTTGGCACCCATTATTTTCAAAATATATTTTTATTTCTCTTATTTTCTACAACACATTCTTAGATAAAATAATATTACACACAAAATCAAAACATTTACTTATTTTTAATAACATATTCTCCAACAAACTACTATTTCAAAACGCATTTTGGACAAAAAGAAAAAAAAAATGAGGCTCAAAGATTCGCTTATCTCTTGCAACAAGAATAGAAAAGGTATATTCAATTAGTCCCAATTCCTAAACCATTTTGATTATATATATTAAATATCAGCGTATATTAATTATTTATTTAGAGAGTTATGTTATTTAAATCAACGACTATAATGTGGCAACTTGTTATTTGAAGTATTAGCTTGTTATTTGAAATAATAGAATTACAGAAAATTAATGTCTCAAATAGCAAGCTGATATATAGGATAATTACTACACTTGTTGATTATGAAAAGTATTACTCTTATTTCTATAAATCATTATGATTTACTAAAGTTTCAGAATAATTATAATCCAAGTTTTAAACAAAGATAATTACAATCCGCATATTGGGTTAAGACGACTCAGCACAAATAATCCCAAATCAAATCCGGAATGCACTTTAGACTTAGCTTGATACCAGTGAATATGACCAGACCAACTCGTTTGGTTCAATATGAAAAACCAAAAACTGGTCTTGAAACACTATAGGTCAAACCCTGCATATGTAAAAACCATTGAAATAAGATAATTGTTAAGGGATAAAATCACATATTGGATTAAAATAAAGACATAGATCAATTTATAAAAGTTTGGGCTACTCCCTAAATAAGGTTAACCTTTTAAAATGTAATTCCAAATTTTAATTTGATATCAGAGTTCATTATACTCCAACGAGCAGTTCGATCATATTAAAACTCAAAAATGGAGTACGCAAATTTTAAGATTGATCTGTTCAAACGATATTGAGGAAAAGAAACTTCCATTGAAGAAGATGAACTAAAAATTACATGTGATCTGATCGTCTGATATATAAATATAGTTAAGCCAAAGTACAGTGATAAACAAACAGCTAAGCAAGTAACAAACTTTCTAACTAAAATGGCGCCAAATATAAAATGACAGCGGCAGCTTGTGCTTCCTGATACTCCCCCTCAAGATGGACTATGTAAATTTAGTATAGCTATCTTGGATAGGAGAGGAAATAGAAGATCTGAATGTAATGGCTTGGTAAATACATCAGCTAGCTGGTGTTGGGTGCGAATTGGTAACAATTTTATGAATCCTTCATTGACCTTGTCTCGAACGAAGCGATAGTCGATTTCTATATGTTTAGTTCTCTCGTGGAAAATGGGATTGTTTGCAATGTGAATAGCTACTTGGTTGTCACAGAACACCATAGCTGGAAGGGAAATGTTGACCTGCAAATCAGTAAGTAGTTGGTGAACCCACACTATCTCGCATGCTGATGATGCTAAGGCTCGATATTCAGCTTCTACCGAAGACCTGGAAACTGTGGTTTGCCTTTTGGACTTCCAACTGATTAAAGAATTTTTAAGAAAAATGCAAAATCCAGTGATGGATTTTTTGGAATCAGGGTACGACCCCCAATCTGCGTCTGCAAATGCACGAATTTGAAAAGAAGAAGAATTAGAAGAAGCATCAAACAATAAGCCTTGTCCTGGGGTCGATTTTATATATCTTAACAAATGATGTACAACATCTAGATGAGGCTGTCGAGACTGTGACACTAATTGACTCAATTTGTGGACAGCACACGTGATGTCTGGGCGTAACACTGTCAAGTACAATAGACGACCAACAAGGCATCGATATAGAGATGCATCATCAAGTAAATCTCCTTCTAGTGTACTAAGTTTCACCTTAGGATCCATAGGCAATAAGGTAAGTTTACATGCCAAGAAACTAGTATCCTCAAGTAATTGTAAGGAGTAATGTCTCTGAGAAAGGAAGATCCCTTTTTGTGATCTGGCAATTTCCAACCTAAGAAAATATTTTAGGTTGCCAAGATCTTTCAGCTTAAACTGAATGTGCAGAAAACTCTTCAAGGAATTGATCAATTCATTATTTGAACCTGCAATGATTATATCATCTACGTAGACTAATAGAGCAATGAATGAAGTTCCAGTTCCTTTTGTGAATAAAGAGTAATCGGACTTAGATTGTTGAAAGCCATGTAATAAGAAAGCTTGGGAAAACTTTTAGAACCACTGTCTAGAGGCTTGTTTCAAGCCATAGATAGACTTATGCAGTCTACAAACCATCTTCTCCCCCCTGAGGTCCAGTGGCATGATGTTTAGGATGTCCCATTGGCAAATCCATGTAGATCTCCTCAAATAAGTCACTGTTAAGGAATGCATTACTAACATCTAATTGCACCAAATGCCATTTATTAACTGCTGCAACTGTAAGAAGGGTTTTTACTGTAACTAACTTCGCGACTGGAGAAAATGTTTCATTGGAGTCTAAACCCTCCTGTTGGGTGTAGCCCTTTGCTACAAGCCTTACTTTATACCGATCTATTTGAATTTGACTCTGTATACCCACTTGCAACTTATGGAATTTTTATCTTTTGGCAAAACTGCAATAGACCAGGTATTGTTTGCTTCCATGGCTGCTAACTCCTCAGCCATAGCCCTTTGCCAGTGATCATATTTAGCTGCTTGGTGATAAAATTGAGGCTCAAACTTAGATGATATATTGAACAGAAGCGATTTATGAGAAGGGAAAAAAGATTTATAGGACAAGGATTTACTTATAGGATACATGGAATCAGTTTGAGGAGAAGATTTATTCATCAAAAGGTTACAATGGTAGTCATGGAGATAAGAAGGAGCCTTTCTTACTCCATTGCTGGTTCTATGGATTTGATCTGAGTTTAAAGTAGGAATGATTTCATGTTCAGAAGTGGGAATGAGTTCATGGTCAGAAGTGGGAAGATTAGCGGATTCACTAATACTTGGAGCTCGATTTTGATTTAAAAGGATTTGAATATTGCTGTCAGCAGCTGTGAAATTATCAGCATCCTAAAGAGGAGTTTGAGGATGATTTAAAGGTATGGCTTGAATAGGAATTGGAAGTACAAAATCAGGAAACGGATCAATATCATCAGTGGATGATTTGATGGACTGAAAAGGGAAAATGTGCTCATGGAACACCACATCTCTGGAAATAAAAATGGACTTTGTGACTATGTCATACACCTTATATCCTTTGATAGCAGGTGGATAACCAATGAAAACACAAGCCTTGGCTCTAGGCTGGAATTTGGTTCTACTAGATGGCATAGTGGAGGCAAAATAGAGGCTACCAAAGGTTCTTAGGTAAGTGTAATCCACAGGAGAGCTATACAGACATACATATGGAGTCTTATTTTGAAGGATAGGTGAAGGAGTTCAGTTTATGAGGCAGGTAGCTGTTTAAATGCATTCTCCCCAGAAAGAGATGGGAACCCTGGACTGGAAATACAATGCTCGAGCAACATTTAATAAATGTTGATGCTTCCTTTCAACAACAGAATTCTGTTCTGGCCTCTCCACACATGAATATTGATGTATCACTCCTTTAGCATTAAAGAATTCTGTAAATGTCAATTCTTTAGCATTATCATATCTGAAGCATCTAATCACCTTGTTGAATTGAGTTTCTGTAAGGGAGAAAAATCTAGGAATAAGGAATACATCATCAGATTTTCGTTTCATCAAGTATACCTAAGTAAATCTGGTGCAATCATCTACCAATGTTAAAAAATATCTGTAACCAGCACGAGAAGTCACATTGAAGGGTCCCCAAACGTCGCAATGAATTAAGTCGAAAGCAGCTTTGGATAGATGATTGTTAGAAACAAAAGTAAGAACGGACATACATGATAGGGAATGTGGAATTCTTTCTTTCTTTCATCAAATCTTTTAACAAATCAAGTCTTTTAAAAGACAAATGCCCAAATCTGTGGTGCCAAACACCACTGGTTACATTGCTTGCTAATGTGTTACAATCAACATCATGAACAGAATTACAAGACTTATTTGAAGAAACATTATTTTGAAACAAACACGAATTAAAAGAGATTGTATCTATCACATAAAGGTCTCCAACTCTTTAACCCTTGCCAATCATCTTCAAATTTGGCAAAACCTGAATAATACATGTGTCAGCATAGAAATTTACACTCAAAGGAGATCTTCTTGTCAAAGAACTTACTGATAGTAAGTTAAATTTGAATTGTGGAACATATAGAACATCCTCAAGAATTATTTCATCTAACAGCTTCACATTTCCAATAAAATGAATGAAATCTTATCTTGATTGTGCAGAGTAACAAAGGAATTCTGAATCTTCCTTAACGTGTCAAAAATATATGGATTTGAACATATATAGCTTGTTGCTCCAGTGTCAATTACCCAAATAGTAGATGAAATATTTATTGAATCAAAGGAAGTAGATAAACATATACCTGCCATATGATCAGATGTTTCAACTTTGGCAGTAGTAAGATGAGTATTCAACATACTCAGTGATTGTTGATACTGATTTGAGTTTAAAGTCTGCATGAAATTCCCAACTTCATCTTTAGTTTGTTCTGCATTAGGAGCTGGTTCAGTTACCAAACTAGTAATGGCACAATTGGCCTAATTAGCTCGACCTCCTAAGCTTGATTGATTCAGATTCACCCCTCCAGTTTTCTGTCTTGGTTTGAATCCAGGAGGAAAGCCATGTAGTTTGTAGCATTTTGTAATATCGTGACCTATGTACCCACAGTATCTATACACAGGGTTTTCCTTCCTCTTAAATCTACTATTTGAGTGCCCTTCAGATGATCTTTCAAATGGCTTTCTAGCTTCATTTTTAACATAAAAAGCCATTGAATCATTGGCTCTAGTATTTAAATTCACTTTTCTCTGATTTTCCTCTTGTACAACAAGTGCAAACACTTTATTAATTGAAGGAATAGGATCCATCAATAATTGTTGACCTTTTATTTGTGCAAATGATTAATGTAAACCCATCAAGAATGACATGACATACTCTGTCTGATAACGTTCTGCAAGCTTCTTATTTCATCCACATACACATTTTCCACACGAACATAAAAGTCTATAGCTACTGAGTTCTTCCCAAACAGTCTTCAGCCTTGTAAAGTAAGTGCTATAGATGATTCTCCCTGTGTTAGATTCATCAATTCACGCCTCAACTGGAATATACGTGGACCATTCTTCTGTTGATATCTCTATTTGAGATTAGTCCAAATAGCATGGGCTGAGTCTAATTATATCACACTTGCAGAAATTTCTTTCGAAACTGAGTTCAGGATCCATGAAATCACCATATTATTGTTACGGATCCAAGCATTAAGAAGATCAACATTATCTTCTGGCGGATCAATAGATCCATCAATAAACCCCTATTTATTCATCACTGTCAATGCAATGATCATGGAACGACTCCAGGAAGAGTAATTATCACATGTCAATGGTTGTGAAACATGCACCAATCCAAGATTATCTGAGTGGTGAAGAAAATATGAATTTGATCCATCATCAACTGCGGAATTACTGGTTGAAGATGTAGGAATGTGAACTAATTGATTTGGCAATTCTGTAGCCATTTATTCAATCAATTTGTAATCGAGAATGAAAAATTTAGAGGCATAAAATCATGCTCTGATACCATATTGAGGAAAATAAACTTTCATTGAAGAAGATGAACTAAAAATTACATGTGATCTGATCGTCTGATATATAAATACAGTTAAGCCAAAGTACAGCTGTAAACAAACAGCTAAGCAAGTAACAAACTATCTAGCTAAACTGGCGCCAAATGTAAAATGACAGCTGGCAGCTTGTGCTTTTGAAATATTGTTTTGAAAATATCCAAAACGCGTTTTGAAAATTTTGGTTTAATTATAACTGAAAACACTCAAAACGACAAATTTTTCGTTTTGAGTTTTCTTTATAAATTTTTAACTTGTTTTCAAAAACAAATTTTCGAAAATAGGAAAGAAAACGCGTTTTCATTGTTTTGAAAAATCGAAAACAGAAAACGACTTGAAAATGGTAAAAAGAACAAACCCTAAACTTATTAGTTCAAATATAAAGGTACTAATAATTTGATATTTAGCAATGAATGAGAAAAACTAAAAAATTCTTTTATGCACGAAAAGATTGTTTCATAAAAATACCTACATAAAAAAATTATTATTAAGAAAACTTAATTATTTAAACTTTTTACATTGTTATTTACCATGAAAAATAAAGTAAAAACTTCCTTCAAACGCCTACTTTTTTCAAACCAATCAAAAAGGAAAAATCCAAAAAAAAAAAAAAGTCAAAGCAGACTTCCGATTTGCTCAAAGGTCATTTTTTTAACCGTTCTAATTTCTGACGCACAACGACTAGTTTGGTTGTCCGATTTAGGATATGGACGTCCAGATTGGTTGTCTGATTGATTAGAGATTTTAACGTTTTGACTGTTATAAATACTATCTCACTTTTGATTCATTACACCAATTAGAAGAGAGCTTTTTTGTTAAATATATTTGTGAAAAATCTTCTTTGAACTTACATTTTTACATTCATTTTTTTTAATTTTTTATTTTTATAGTGAAAACCATGATTGTTGAATCAAACTTTTTGAATCATTTCTATCATTTTTTCATTTTTCTTTATGTTTAACTTATTTATATCAATTTTAAAAGAAAGATATATTTTTGAAGAAGATCTTTGTACTTATGTTGCATAAGCTTTTATATTTATTCATATTAAAAACTTTGATTAATTGAATCAAACTTGTAAAATCATCATATTCATCAAAGTTTCTCATTTTTCCTTAGTACTTAATTTTTTACAACCATTCATTAAAAGCGAGAATATTTTTTAACCTAAATTACATTTGACTCTTTTTTATCTTTTCAATGAAAAACTTTGATTAGTTGAATCAAATTTTTAACTATTATATTTATCAATGTTTTCCATTTAACACTTGAGTTATTATTTATTGCTATTCATTGAAGTTTAGCATCCTGTAGTACTTAACCTATTTGTATTATTTATCAAGAGAGAAATTTCATTGTAAAATCACTTTGATAAAATGTAGGTCGTATTAAAGTCCTGTAAATATCAACATTTTATAAAGATCGGTATTTTTTGTTGTAAGTCACTGTATGGGTCATATTGAGATCTCGTAAAGCTAAAAAATGTGGGTCATATTGAGGCACTGTTAACACTTAATAGTGGGTCGTGTTGAGGTCTAGTGAAGTTCAACATTGTATAAGGTCGGTGCTCCTACTCTGTAAGTCATCGAAATGTTGTAAAGTGTTAATTGCACCATAAGTCAATCAATATAGTGAAAATGTTTTGCTCATGTCGGAGAGCTTAGTAACTGATTACGTAAATCATTACTTTGGATCGAACCTCCACAACTATATTGTTTGCATCAACTCTCCCTTTTACTTATCGCTTTCATATTTTCGCTTATTATTTGAATTGATCTATATAGTTTTAACTTGCTTGAATTTAGATTAATTTTTCGAAAAAATAAAAATAAAAAAATTCACCCATCTTGATTAGTTATCATTGAGCTTTCACAGTTTGGCCCTCTACGTTGATTTATTGATCATTCCAAGTATTTTTTATTTGCATTGCACGTCTGAACTTCAATACTTAATTACTTTTGTACCAATTGCTTAATTTTTTACAGCTTCATCCAATTTCTTTCAAACTTATCTAATTTGGGTTTTTTCACGAATTAATCATAACATAATTTAAAAACTAGTATCTGAATAATATAAGCAATCGCGAGGAAATGGCTGCAATTAACCCAATTCAAAGGTCATAATTCCA
>CAIGRO010283494.1:0-15386 GCA_903798355.1 Fraxinus baroniana | reverse complement strand
TTTTTTGTGCTTTTATTGTTTTTCCTTGCTATTTGTTTCCAGGTTGGAAACCCGTAGGCTATGTTTCACTGAAAGTGGAGTCTGAATCTTTTGCAAAGTTTCAGTGGAGTTGTCTGCTTTAAATTTCAATTTTCTTTTTACTACCAGTGTCTCTACACCCTTTAATCTGTCAACTGTTCCAGTGTAGTTTGGTTTTTAACAATTGAATGGTAGTACTGTACACCATGGGGAACTGTCGGAATATGACTGATTTAAATATTTTTTCTCAATAGGTTTGTAGTCCTTGGCTTTGGAAATCAAACGTTTTGTATACTTGGCATACCTTATCAATCAATACCCTTTTCTGTTATGAGGAGCGATTATATCATTATAGTTGGGTGACAATTCTTTTCTTTAGAGCTTTGTTTCTTTACTAGATTGACATTCTTTCCCGAGTTACTGGAAAATATATAAAATTTATGATGCTTTTGGTTTCTCAACAATTTAGGATATCGTTAGACATTTGTTGAACACTTTTGTTAGGTTAGTTCTGCTATTTCTTCCTGTAATATTTGAATTTTTGCCTTCACGAGGTAGGCATATGCCTTGTATGAAATATTCGTGAAAATGTGAAAAATATTCATTTTGCAACTATAGCAATTTACAAGTCTCAATTAGAAAAGAGAAGTACATTCTCATGAAAGCTACAAAATTCAAAGTTAGTAGGAAGTTTCACACTAGAAAAAATTAATAATTAGAAGCTCAACCTTTGCAAATTCTCCTTCCCTTAGCTGACACTCTCGTGCCCATTACAACTCCATAATTGATTGTGGCGGTGATGGGCAGCTCTAGCTGTTTGACGAGCTCAAGAGAGATGAAGTTATGGGTGGCCCCGCAAGCTATTAGCACCGTCACCCTTTGTACCAATTTCCCCCAATAATTTCATAATACCTTGGAGTGGTTAACCCAATAAGTGAATTGAGTGAGAGCATGTGGTTGGCAGTCCACTGTCACCTCTTCCCTATTTTCTCTTTATTCCTCCCCTTCGCCCTCTTGGACCAGTAAAAGCAAGAGCTCGCGATTCTTGCAGTGATCGCCCACGACAAACTTTTCATCACAGCGAAAGCAAATGCCCCTTTCCTTCTTCAATTGCCATTTAGTATCGGTCATTCTTTTGAGTGGAAATTGTCAATGTGGCACTTTCTCTCCTATAGTTACCCTTTCGCGTTTGGAATGCATCGCTCTTCGCCTTTCCTTAGCTCAGCCCTGACTTGAAAGTTTTGGATCCCGTCAATTCCTTGGGCCTTTTTAGGGCTTTATTTATGTCTTCAATTAATTGGGCTATATCCATCACTTGGCCCAACCCATTTGGACGATGAACCCTAACTTCATCCCTTATGTCTGGGCTCAACCCATATATGAATATACTCTGTAAAACTTCTTTCGGTATGTTTTGAAGAGGTGCTGCAAGGCTTCAAAGTTCCGCCTGAATTCCTCCAGCATTGCCATCTGTTTGATGCTCAGAAATTTCTCGCATAGACTGCCCTCTTGTGTGGGCCGAAAACGCAGCAGAAGAAGCCGGTGAAATTGCTCCCATGATTGTAGTGGTGTCCTTGCTTCGGTCCATTGTAACTAGGCAAGTGCATCTCCATCCAAGTTGACACCCACTGCTCCTAGCTTCTCTTTCGGTGCACCTCGAAATACCTCATCGCTCGATACAACCACTAATCTGTGTTGTCCTCTACAGAACACGAGACTTGATGTTCTAGTATAGGTCTTTTGCCACCATTTGTAGGAAGATGAACCTCGGATGCACTACTGGTCCCTTCTCCTTCTGTGCCTCTGTTTACTGTGGTTTTGAGTATGAACATGGCTGCCATAATTTTTCTGGGTTTCTTCCATGGACTACATCTTTTTGGCCATACTCTAAGATAGGTGTTCTACTGATTTTTCTAAGCCGGCAACACCTTTGCATTTCTGACCTTAATTATTCCATGATTTCCACTCTACCTTCAGTTTTCTTTTGCGCCATCAGGAAGGAATACCCTGATACCAATTGATAAGTATCAACAGTAAATGAATTAACGGGATTATGAGAATCGAACAGTAGCAATATATTGATGAAAATAAGATGATTACATTAATAAAAAAAGAGACTCAATAGCCTTTCGAGAGGGCTATCACTCTCCTATTGCAACTACTACTTGCTAAACTTTTACCTGCCTTCTACATTCATTTCCCACCCTATTTATAAGTGACATGTAACTACTTGGCCTACCAGCCTAACAGATTTTGTTACACTCGGCTGCTTCTCCATTCTTCGTGGCCCTTCTAGTCTCTAGAATATGTGAACTTAGTTGGTGGCCTATCAGATTGCTTTTAAAGCAGCACAAAACCATTTAAAATTTGAAGAAAATAAAATCAAAACTTGCTATGATTATGTATGCTTGTCTTTTACTTGTCAGGAAGGATTGTTTAGATGAATGAAAGAAATAGATTTTAACGATGTTATATCTTCTTACTGTTCAATTTTTGTCAATGTTTAATCATTAATTTTTGAAAATGAATATAAAGCTAATTGTTGCGGAAGCAGAACATCTCTAATACTACATGTTATGAACAACAGAGAAAATACGGGATGATTTCGATACCAACTCGTTGTAGAAAAATAGGTGAGAAAATAATATGGCACAATATGAAGTAAAAAATACAAGAATAAAGTAATTGGCAGAAGAATTGAGATTTTAATATAATATGGAGAAAGAATACAAAAATTATGTTTTTACAATGTTTCTAAATTGCCAATAAATCATAATGAAGAGCCAACTATATATAGGGAACAAATAGAGGATGTCCAAACCTTAATAGTAGAGTTGCAGTTGAAGTAGAATGTAAGAAACTCGTCAAAACGCGAAAAGGACCTAGGCTCAGATAACCTGGCGCTCGAGCGGCGGCTAGCACAAGGCTTTGTGACTCAAGCGAGAGTTCAGCGATAGGAGGGCGATAGCTTCTCTGCTTTTGTCGCTTGAGGGTCTAGCTAGTGTTAGGCTAGCGATAATGCGGCTAGATGGCCCTCCGTTCCATAATTTCATCATCTTCGAGTCCAACATAAATTCCAACTTCAATGGGGCTTCCAAATAGAAATTCAACTAAAATTTGCTAAGTAAACTTGAATAGTATTCCACAATAGCATTTTAAATAGATTTCTTCTTAATATGCACTTTAATTAGACTCCAATTATCTTCAATAAAGGAATTCGGGTCACTCCCAAATTCTAACAAATTCACATTAGCACGAATTCCAATGTAATGAACAAAATTTTAAAGATTCTCCATGTGGAGACAAATTCCACTACAAGGAATAAGGTTGAACTCTTCAATGAAAAATATAAACAACTTCTCCGCCTAAAGCTTTCTCTTCTCTTCAGAACTCTCGGACTCGGACTGAGAATATTGCTGCAAGAAAGCAATCTTAGGAATGAATCGGGTCTCTGTCCCTGCTATAGCTTGGAAAATTTACTTTTGCTATTCGGCGAACCATACCCCTAGGAGATCCGGCTGCCTTAGACTTCTACTCATCCATCCCCCATATGCCTCTCCTACCTTTCTTGGTGCTCCATCCCAAAGTCCAGAACGACTGCCCGATCCATCTATCCCTTGCCTTAGGTGTGCCATCAAAGTGGACTTTCAAAAAGCCTATGTAACAGAATCACAACTGAATGTATCAAAAGAAGGAGCTTGACTAGATTCAATACCCTTAAGCGCATTCAAACCATTAACAAAATCGGCAGACTTGTACCTATGTGTAGTCTTGTGGCCTAAAATGGGTCCGTTTTCAGCAATTGAATATGATGACACTGTCGATAATGGTAGCAAGACGGATTTACCTATATCTTCAAAATTCAACTGAGATGTATTTTATTTTTAAAAGAAGACCCCAAATTAGACTCCAACGGTATAGAAGCAAACTCCAAATCCACCCGAGTTCTTAAAATATATTGATTACTAAAAGATTCTATATAAACCCTGCAAGATGCATAAATGAGATTGTCTATGTCCCATTAACAAAATACAAGCTTTTTAGCTAATGTTCAGGACTCCACATTCAACAATGTACATGTACCCTTTTGAATTAAGAGTACAAAAAAAGATAAGATTTTTCTTCAAATCTGGAACGTGTCACTGTATCAAGTGTTCTAACTGTCTCATTAAACATCTCATTAACTAATAGGTGTGTTATTACCCGTCATCACAACACCATTTAAAACTTCTTTATAAGTTGAAAACAATTCTTGATTAGGTGACATGAAAAGTGCAAGTTGTATAAAAAATTTAAGTTTCATCAGGAGGAGTTGTAGTCAGACATAAGTAAAAGCTCTCTATAACTGCTAGGATTTTCTGCTATACTTGCTTCCCCCTGAAGTTTTTGATTGTCGATTTGTAGTCGACTTTGATTTATTCTGCAACTTATAACAATCGTTTATCGAGTTCCCATTTTTCTTGCAATTATTACAAAATTTGAAGTTAGACTTTAACTTGTCCCTCCAACGGCCATTATAAACAATGAGGCTATCTCCATGACCCTCAGATGCTACACTCCTTTGAATATAGAGTATCGTAGACTTCTTCGATAGTGAGGGTATCCCAACTATATAGAATTGTGTACTTGTATGACACGAGCAATGAACACAACAAAATCAATCCAAAATCTTCATCATATTTGACCTCCAAGGTCTCCAAATCAACGACGATTTCTTTAAAAGCTGTTAGGTGATCCTCAAGAAATATACATTTGTCATACGATGAGAATATAGACATTGTTTTAGATGCATTTTGTTAATAAGACTCTTCGTCACGTATAATTGCTCTAATTTTAACCATAAAGCAGTGGCTAACTTCTCCTTCAAAACATCCCGAAGAATATTATTTGAATGATGAAAATGTATTTGAAATGGGGCTTATGATCCCTCTATAGCTTCTCCTCCAGAGTCAAAGTTGTGGGCATTTTGTCAAATTCCAACAACGTGTCGTCCAAATCCATTTGAGCAAGTACTGCTCGCATCTTTACCTGCCATAAAGAGAATCTTATATTGAGATCTAAAAGCAGTATATCCTACTTTATGGTTGTCATTCCAAAAATATCTCCCTATGATATAAATCGAGGGTCTAATACCAATTTGTTGCGGAAGTGGAATAGCTCTGATACCACTTGTTATGAACAATGGATAAAATACCAGATGATTCCGATACCAATTTGTTGTAGAAAATAGGTGAGAAAATAATATGACACAATATCAAGTATTGATTACAAAAGCAGAAGAATAAAGTAACCGGCAAAGAAATAAAAAATTTTATTATAATATGGAGAAAGAATACAAAGATTATGTGTTTACAATATTTCTAGCTTGTCAATAAATAATAATAAAGAGACAACTATATATAGTGAACAAATGGAGGACGTCAAAACCCTAATAGCAGAGTTGTAGTTGAAGTCAAATGCAAGAAACTCGTCAAAACATGAAAACGGACATTTGCCCGAATAACGCTGCCGCTCGAGTGGGCAATTAGCAACGGCCAGTCACTCAAGTGATAGTCCAACTACAGGAGAGCTATAGCTTCTCTGCTTTGTCGCTTGAGCATCTACCAAGCGCGGGCTAGCAAAAATGCATTGAGAAGACCTTCCGTTCCATAATTTCAGCATCTTCAAGTCTAACACCAAGTTTAACTCCCAATAGGGCTTTCAAATAGAATTTCAACTAGAATTTGTCGAGTAAACTTGAATAGTATTCAACAATGGCATTCCAAATAGAATTCTTCTTAATGTGCAATTTAATTAGGACTCCAATTATCTTCAACAAAGGAATTCAGGTCACTCCTAAAATCTAAATCTAATAATAGCGTTTTTTATATGAATGAAAAACATGAAATTTTTTGTTATACTTCCTCCATTACTTTTTTTCATGGTTGAGCTATTATAAAACATTGGTTCTGATGTAATAAATACAATAAATTTTTATTTACAGAAGCAAAAGGAGAATTTTGTTTATTGTTATCTAATGTGTTATGACTTCATAAATTTTATGTACAGAAAAGGAGAATCTGTGCTTGTACGGGTTTCCAAATGAGACATGGGAAGTCAACCTGCCTGTTGAGGAGGTTCCTCCTGAACTACCTGAGCCAGCATTAGGAATAAACTTTGCTAGGGATGGCATGCAAGAAAAGGATTGGTTATCACTTGTTGCAGTTCACAGTGACTCGTGGCTGCTTTCTGTTGCATTCTACTTTGGTGCACGCTTTGGATTTGGCAAGAGTGAAAGGTAATACTCTTGCCTTTATGGTGAACTACTGTGGCGATGTAGTAATATATTTTTCAGAAAAAATTTGTTTAGATTTTGATTTATAAGTTCGGCTAGAAATTTTGGTCAGTTGATTGAGTCATTTTGTTTGTGTTATCTAATGTGTTCAAATGCTTTGTAAAATTTATGATTTCTGTAAATCTAGCCATTTTGGTCTGGTCTTTTTATTTCTTATCAGTCTATTGCTTTGCTTGTGTCAATCCCTTTCCAACTGAAATTTTCACTCCCATTTTTCCGTAGCTATTGTTTATTTAATTCGGTAAGCTGATGCACAAGGTGTATTATTTTTTTCCTTATATTTTTGCTCTTGCGTGACCATCAGACCTTGTGTATGCATGCATCCTGAAATTTTCTTCTCTTGACTTTTATGCATGCTTGTTGTACTTGTTGCTTAACTAAAATTTTACAAGCCATTGAGAAAGCTTTTGTGTGACGAAGTCCTCTAATTTTGATTATTCTTTGCCTCGTTATACATTTATTTTTCATATCAAACTCACACTTTACTTGTGTATGTATGCATCCTGAATCCTTTTTTTCTGGCTTGCAATTATAATCTGACAAATTCCTCTAATTTTGATTATTCTTTGCCTCGTTTTACATTTATTTTTTCATGTCCAACTCACACATAATTGTGACATCCAAACTTTTTTCTTATATACATGCTTGACCTGAACGGGCTACGATGAAACTTGTTGCCGGCTCCACATGTTATGGCTGTCCCGTTTCCACTTCAAATGGTAACTTAGTATTTATAAAACAAAATTTGACCGCAAAAGTTTTGCACTCTAGGGATGCTGGAAATTTTACATTGTTGAGTTGTTTTCTTGAAATGACATAACACAACAAGATTTTACTGCGATAGTAAAGAAAGAGT
This sequence comes from Fraxinus baroniana, assembly GCA_903798355.1. Lineage (NCBI taxonomy): Eukaryota > Viridiplantae > Streptophyta > Magnoliopsida > Lamiales > Oleaceae > Fraxinus > Fraxinus baroniana. The sequence continues at coordinate 8,178 of CAIGRO010283494.1, read as the reverse complement.
GAAGATACTTATTTAATTCAGTATATCAGTATCTCTTTGCTTATTATTCAGTGCTTTTGATATCCCATTTTATCTCTGACATCTCTCGATCCTTTTCACATGTGTTCTATAATTCAAGTTTGAAAAGTGTGTTTCTCATTATTATAATATTCTTACTTTCAAGTTCTAAAATTATAAGTGCATAAGAGAGTTTTTGAAGCACAAGCAAATATTTCTGCCCATTAATCTGGTGAATCACATTGGATTACAGGAAAAGTTGCATTTTAATGTACTTGTATAAAAGTGCAGAGGAGGTCGTTGACTTCTCTTGGAATATATTTTGTTTTTGTTCTGCAAATAAAAATTAACGTTTATAGATTTTTGTGTACTTCTAAGTAGTGAGCAGAACTGATGTGATTTCTAAACCATCTAGGAGTTCGTGCTGTCTTTTGATAGGAACATTTTTGTGAATTGTTATTTACTGGTTTTTTCTTGGTCCGTGTGTGAGACTTTCCAACTGTTGTAACTGACACTTATGTTATATAGAGGACTGTCTTTCAATTTTATGAAAAAAGATTTGAAATCTAGGTCTTTGACCATGTATCCTGCATACTTTAAGGATTGGCTTGCACTGTTCTGGATTTTGATCTTCGTTCCATCTGAAAGCTTATAAAATTTAGACTTCTTGCTGCCTCTAATAAACAAATTGTTATTGGATGTTGCTTTCTAGGTTTTGTCAGGAGATGGGGGTCTTTTTCAGTGTGTGTATTTGTTGTCCATTTCTGTAACTTTTATTGGAAATCGGTTTTGGCAGGAAGAGGCTTTTCCAGATGATTAATGATGTACCAACTGTATTTGAAGTTGTGACAGGAGCTGTTAAGCAGGTCAAGGACCCGGCAGCTTCTCAAAATAACAGCAGCAAGAGCAAATCTGGTGGGAGAATGGTAAGCGTTGTCACACATAAATTCATGATTGGGCTTTGCTTTAAGCACGTCTGGCACTCTGGCTAAGCTGAAAATGTGAAATTATAAATGGTTTAAAATAATAAAAAAATTATTGGTCAAAATTGAAAACAATTATGCTGGCAGCCATTTTTTTACTTAAAAAGTAAGAAAAACTAATTTATCTAAACACGTTCCTAAATAAAAGGTTACTCAAAAATAACTTTTGCTCACTTTTAAGCTTAGCTGAACATTCTCTTCGGCACAAGTTATAATTATACACCATCATCTGTTTCTGCTTCTTCTAGCAGTCTCGCCAGCCTGATTCGGATCACAAGGGAGTTAAGATTTCTGCACCCAAAGACGAGGAGAGTGGAAAGGAGGAAGAAGAAGGAGAAGAAGGAGAAGGAGAAGGAGAAGAAGAAGAAGAAGAAGACGAACAAGGAGCAGTCTGTGGGGCTTGTGGAGACAACTATGGGGCTGATGAATTCTGGATTTGCTGTGATGTGTGTGAGAGATGGTTCCATGGAAAGTGTGTTAAGATTACACCTGCGAAAGCTGAACATATCAAGCAGTACAAGTGCCCCACTTGCAGTAACAAGAGGGCTAGAGTTTAAACTACCATTTTGGAAGTCGAAAGATCACGAATTGAAGGTGGCCGTGTTTAGCTTAAAGATTTGAATGTCTGCTGATGGGATCAAAAAGTTGTGAACTTCTTCAGATTTCTATTAATGGAACTTTCTTGTATTTTAGGGATCTTCGTGAAGAAAAAATTGTGCTTTTTATTTTGTGTGTGATTTTGGAGACATTTTACCAGTAATGGTCTTTGTAGTTCTTCGATGGTGGTTAGCATGCGTATCTTTGGGTATATCTTTTCATTCATTTACTTGGTACTTCTCCTCAGTCATTTCATCAAACTGGTTGATTTCCCTACATATTAGTGTATGTATGTTAGCACACAATCAATACTTAATTTGAAAATTGTAGCAAGCTCTTATAAATGATGGGTAGACAAAGGCATCGGGTCTCACATTTTCACTTCTGCACTTCGTCAAATAGCATGCAAGTCACTTGTCACACAGGGAATGGTACTGGAACACGGGTCTGATGAGTTGCCATGCCAAAAATTGTCAACTAGACATTATATTGAACATGAACCGAACGGTATGATAAATAATATTTTTTGATCTTATCTTATTTGCCACTTATTGCTTGCTAGGGGATCAGGATCACGAGCAGGTGGTTGTAGCAGTTTCTTCGGCTGGATAACACCAGACCTCCCAGAAGTGGAGTGGTAGGCCAATGCATTTGTTTCAACATATGTATATAAGAAATCAGTTCTCTTTAAAGAAACCCGTTTAACATATTTGTTAAACCAGGCTAAACAAGGCGCGCCCATTGGGCTGAACGGAAGTGGACGCATTTTGTGGTTCGGAGGAAGTGCAAATTCTAGAACAGGCAACAGATACAGAACATAACACAGAAGGATCAAAGGTTCCAGATTTTAAACTTTCCCCCTGTTTATTAGAATCATTTTCTGTATTTATTGGCAAAACTAAGCCATTTTTTTCTGAAAAAAGTATAATCCCCTTATTTGACAATCATTATTTTCACTCTTTTTTCTACGTACTTATTTTCAATGGTATATTCATACAATAAAATATTCTGCACGTAAAATCAAAACTTTTCCCCACTTTTTAACCACACATTTTCCTAAAAATCACTATTCAAAACTTCATTTTTCCAATTTTCCTAATTAATGGTTGGCAGACGGCTAAATATGAAGGTCAATGAAGGAAAATTTGATGTGGTGTGAACTGTTGTCTACATTAAGAGCATTAATCAAGTTTAAGAAAGTTGTTTTCTTCGAAGTTCTCATGCATTGCATCTCTAGTCCATCTTCAAACACTCCATTGCAAAGGTAAACTAGATGGGAAAGTATCGGCACAGGGTTTTTGCTCGGTAATTTCTTTCATGTTTAGCAAAATATGGTACCAAAATGATGTCGGAAATATGGAGAAACTAAAATGAGTAAACAAATTCTTCGTGAATCATAAACAATTCATAATGTAGAAATCGGATAAAAATCGAAATTGGGATTATGTTTTCAAGGACATCTATTAAAAAAAAGATGCAAGCAGTTTGAACTAACACTAAAGGGTTTAATGGGCTGGAACTGCAGTGGCAGGATTCAATATTCTTTCAGCAAGTAACAAATCATCAGGGGTTGTAACCTGCAAGTTAAGGAGCAGCAGCAGCATTAGTACATTAAGGTTTCAGATTCTTGTCATGTTACATATCAAATTATGAAGGAAAAGAAGATTTAAGAAAATTCAGATGATTCATGAAATTATATCACTACCTTGATGTTGGTATAGGATCCTTCAGTAATATACACAGGATGTTTAAGGTGCTCTACGATTGATACATCGTCGGTGACTTCAAGACCTTCCCTGCAGAATGAGGGAACAATTAAGGGGAAAAAGTTCATATCTGGAACTTCGGGACATGAATAACATAAAGGCAAATAAACCACTTTCATTGTCAAACATCTTCTGTGCTATTCGTCCAGAGTTGAAATGATCATCGATTCATCGGTCTATGTGGGAGTGGGGCCACAACTACTTTATCAAATTAAGCTTGAATGCATTTTTATGCATGAGACTGTGTGGAAATGATCCCATTGCTACATAGATTAATGATCATCTAGACTCTTGCAAACATTTTGGCTGTCATAACATGTTTGGACAAGAGAAAGTTGAATTTCTTTTTATTGCGAAATATGTTTGGATGGGCTACTCTTTTCTCAAATATATGTAAAAATGGTTATTCATTTTGACCATGAACTAGAGGCGTAATTATTTCTCACTTTGACAAAGAAAAAGTTATGTACTATAAAACTTATACGCTTATAAGTAGATAAGCTTAGCCAAGCATGCAAATAATCAAATTGTCACTGGTGCAGCATTAAACCATTGCAACATTCTCGGATTGGGCATTCATTTGGTTCTGAACTCTCAAAATTTGAAATCTAACATCTATTATGAATAATCATTTATATGGACTACTGATGCTGAAAAGGTCAAATTCAGGTAAAGGTGAAAATTTCAAAGTCACTAGGCATTCTTAAGCATTTACATCCATGGTGCAAAAGTTCTATATGGTGTTCCTAGGTTTTCACACAGTTTTAACGTGCTGTCGACCTATACATAACATAGAGAAGAATTAGCCCCGAGAGTGAAGAATGACCTATTAACAAGTTCAAAACCTTTCTTGAGCAAGTCAGGCTTGATAACCTGCACGAGTAGTTGACATCTTGAAGGTTTTATAAATCTATCTCAAAAAATTCAGCAAAAATAAATTTCTGAATATAATTTGATTCTAAATTTAGGAACCTGAGGGGTTTGCATTTCCCATAGCGTTTTCCTGTCCAGAGTTTTCACTACAAAAGATTCACCATTTGCCTGGAAATAAAGGTGTCGTGTGAGTACAAATAAATATACCGTGACGTCTCTATATTATATGAGAAATCATATTTTCTGTACTAATTGTATGCGAGTGAGGGTGACAATAAGGAACCAACAAGAGACATGTTACAGGAAGTGTTTAATAAAAAGCAACAACTTTTATTCATAGATGAAATCTTAAAATCGTACAGATAAAATGGCAGATTTCCAATTTCATTTAGTTTAGGCTATAGTGGCTGAATATAAATGTGGACCTCTTTGATTGTAGCTTTGGCAGGAACACCTAGGACAGCTGCCCCAATAAGCCAACCATCCTTTAGAACCTGGTAAAGAACCAAAAAAATTGAGTGAACACATATCTTCTACTTAAAAAATTATAGGGACCGGACCAAGAAATCATGAATTGCGCAGGTGGGTTAGACTAGAATACTTGGCCAATCTCAAAAGAAAAGTTAATTTTATGTAACTTTTTGTTTCCAATGATATTTGAATAAGTAATTTTTTTTTATCTTTTGTTGAAAAAGGTCACTAGGAAAGTTAATCTTCCCTTCATTTCAAAATAAGTAACTCTTGTTTTCAATTTTGACCAATAAACAATAATTAGTTATTTTACTTATAAGTATACATTTTAAGCTTAGCCAAAGATGCTCTAAATAAAGCAGTAAAAGAATGAGATTGTTCTACATTGAATGACAAACCAGCGAAAAAGAAAATGGGGAGAACTCGTAGAATTGTTTTCAGTTGAAGAGAAAACCTGATCTAAAATTTTCTATTTTCTGTAAATATAAAATAAATGTTAAAACAATATGATAACAGGAGGAAAATTTTACAGATTAAGCAGATGTACAAACCTTAGCTACATCTTCAGCTGATACCAGAGGTCTTGCAGAATCGTGAATGCAGACAAGTTCGGAATTCAAATCAATTTCCTGATGCACGAATAATCAAAGAGAGAGAACTATTGCAGATTACAATAAAGTACTCAATAACAATGCACTATGCTTTAGTCCTGATAAATTTGAGATTAGATATATGAATCCTTTTTGTCATTCCATCGTGTCCATTGTCACATCAAAATCACAATAATGCATTAATTTGATATAAGAAAATTGCATCTTATTGTTTCAACAAAAAAAAAAAAAAAAAGTATTTTATGGGCTTACCAAAATATCATTAGCTGAAAGTAGCTTGTGAACATTCAATGGACACACTATTTTAACATTAATCATTGATTATTTCAAAATGTATGAAACATCAGCAATCGGTCAAAACTCAGTTTATGATATTTATACAAACTCGGGAATCAAAAGGGGGAAGGCAGTGAAAAGAGAAGCTTATTTCTATAGAAGTCAAAACAAAATTGGAAATTGAGTTTCTTACTATCGGTCATTGTCTGTGGAGAAATAGAAAAAGTATAACCAGAAAGTGATATCCAAAACTCTTGGTGTTAGAAAATATAATGTATTTTGGACAGCAAAAAAACTTCAGTGAGAATGTCAATAAGACTTCATTTTATTATCTTGGGGACGTGGGGAAGAGGCGGGGGGGTACATTGTCATAAAGGATTTAAAATAAAGGTAGTAAGGAATAGATATATCTGTAATCCAAGTTAATGACATGGAAAAACCAGAAAGTGCTTGTACCTGAAGTCCACTATATACTGAATCTTGTCGCTCCTTTCCGGGTAATGCAAATTTGAGGTCCACATGGATGCTATCTTTAGCATCTGGAAAATAGGCAAAAATAAATTTTTATTTTTTAACCACCGAGAAAGCCGAACCTGAAAACTATCACATTGCAAGCACATAGCATTTGCATATGCTGCACGACTTTGCAGAAAGTGCTTGACTTTTTTTTTTCTCATGGGTGGAGAGGACGGCATTATTTCAGTAAATGCATATACAAAATCTTCAGACCTTCAAAGATGTCTTGATAAGAAGGATCACAAACTACGACGATCTCCTTTACTTCAGGCATCTTTGAGAAAGTGTAAAAACTGCAATAAATTATCACATCGTAATTTCGAAAAGCAAAAAAAAGGAAAGACTAAAAAGATTAGTTTTGAAATGCTTCCCTCTTAATTTTTATTCAATATTTAAGAGAGCTTTGCCAGGATCTGGCCACAGAAATCTATATCCCAATCTCAAAATGGTCTCAAGCACAAGGAACCAGTCATCACTCACCTATACAGTGCAATTGGTTGGCCTAGTAATGGAAGATACTGCTTTGGCATGCTTGCCTATTTGCACCAAATAAAATAAAACCATCATCTGGGAGATGGAAATAGACTGCAGAGGTGAAGAATATAGTACTATAAACTCATGGAAGCACAAACACAGCTAAAACAGATGCATATAGGAAACAAAGTATGTTCATTGGGATTGCCATGTTAGTATATGCCTGAGCCATATTCTTCTACAACTTCCACAACTTTCAAATTTTATAACTAATTAAGTTCGATATTTGTTCACAAAAATGAGTCTCGTGACCTACTAACTTGACCGATGATAACTAAAAGTACTCCTGTGATTTGAAAAAAATGGCAACCAACCACGACTATGAACAAAAGGTCACCAGACTCATTGGTAGTGTACACACTACTAGTTTAAGCTGAAACTCTGCTTATTAAGCTTCTGACCTCATTTGATTTAACCATCAGCAAGTCTGCGGTCATCACATTCCCCTTGTTTTGACTGCCAACAAGACTAACAGATTGATTATCTTGTAGGTTCAACTTCTCTACCACATGAAGTTGGCTAGAAAGTTTCAACGTCAACACGATATGAAGTAACGTTTTAAATTTCATTACAATGTGCTTTTATATGAAATTAGACCTAGTCTAATTTGCACCATTGGCAATACTATACCGAAAATGAAAAATCTTCAAGCTATAGAATTTATCCGCTTCAACTCCATATGAAAGAATTTGAAGTAGGAATGGAGGTACTGGCAATATTTCAATTGGCAGCAATATTGTTTTAAAAAAAAAATACTTTTCTGATGTATAACCAAAAATTGAATATTTCATAGTATTTACACAATCCTACATCGAACCACTTAACATACAAGTGCAACCACAATCCTACGTATTAAAGAAGTGGAAAGATTTTACAAATCCTCTAATCTCCTTTTCGGCCTTTCCGAGTCAATTATATTCAGTTCATAGTTTCTAACAATGTGAATTCTTTTATTTATTACTAAAAGAGACTTACACCCATTCTTTTACCCTTTCCTCCCGCAAGCAGAACCACAGAAACACTTTTCTCTTTCACCACCAGATCAGAGCCCTGCTAATCATGAAAACGTATACAAAAATCCCAATTACTTAAATAATCCAAATTATTCAAACACACACAGTTCACGTTATATTATGGGGTTGGCCTACCTGAGTAGGTTCTGCAGAGCAAGTAATTCTTGAACGAATAAGTTTGTGGGTTCTCAAGGATTTGATTTTGTTAGCACAATTCAACAGACGTGAACAGTTGTTGAACTGGTTGTTGGGGTTGGAGAATGAAAGTAGGAATTTAATGGAAAATTGGGAATTGGTTCCAAAGAATTGTTGACAAGAAGGAGAAATTGAAGTGCTAAATTGAAGTGAAGACATCGTGTTCTTGCTAACTCTGTGCAGGTAGTCAACCACCAAGAGAGAGAGAGATTGTGTGTGTATTTCAGATTGGTCGCAATTGCAAGAAGTTAAAAAGTTTTTAGAATATTTTAGCCGCTGCACATGTCCCGCGAGGGGATTATTCACAGTTGGTAAGTGTAATTAATAATGTTGAAATTTTGAATTC
>CAIGRO010283480.1:0-12951 GCA_903798355.1 Fraxinus baroniana | reverse complement strand
AATCTGTATCTATTCAAAAATATCTTATTTTTGAAACTTTAAACTTTAAATCTGATTTTGAAAAATGAATATTAAAAAGTAGAGAATTGTGTAATTTTTACAAAAAATAATGTGAATCAAACGTGAGCTTAATGTTTTACCGTAGTCAAGTGATACCTTCTAGAAAATAGTACGGAGATTGTTTATCCTAAATCGTTATAAATAATCTGTGATGAAAGACACGCGCGGAGAGAGTGAGAGTGGGCATAGAATACGAGGTAGGGTTGTAAGTAGTAAAGAAGGAAATGGGTGGCCCTTTTTCCAGTACTTTTGGATTAGACTTTTGTGGAAAGATTTTCCTTTTATCACCATTATTCCATTTTCCTTTTCTGACCCCAATGCGTCCTTCCCCTCAACTCACATTCAATCCACCTCTTCTTTTCCTAAATTACCCTCCTCTCCTCATTTTTTTGCTTTGGGAAATTTCACCAGTTTTGGTAGAAATTAAAATCAAAATTTTAATCAAAACAAATGTTTTGAAAATTGACCCGATCATCGATCCGAAAAAAATGAAAGAGTAAAGGGGCAAGATGTTCAATTGGAGTCGAACCGGATGCAATAAATACATACAAAAATAATAAAATACTATGAAAACAATATTTTTTTTTAAAAAAATTCATATTAATAATTCAAAGTAAATCTACATTTGTTAATTAGATTTATTATCCTACAATTAGTCTCGATACTTCAAAATTTAAAAATCAATATGCTAAAATAGTTTAATTTGTTAAATTAAAATAATTTAAACTTATAAGAAATTATATCTAACATTAATATATTAATAATAAAGTGCAATTTAAGTTAAATTTGAAAATTATAAATAAATGAAAGGATAGAAGTGAATATTTCAATTTAATTAGCTGTGATTCAAGATCAAATTAACCAATTAGACATACATTTGGAAAATGATTTTTATGGACATTTCATCATTTTTTTTTTTGTTATGCCAAGAAGTTTATAAAACCATGGGAGAGTAGAGCATCTATAAAAGGCACTATTCCACATTGAAAGTTTATGAAACCATTTGAGATAAGTACATTTATAAAATGAGCAGACATCCAATAATTCTCTATAGACTTATGAATTGTAATTTATGAAGTTTATTCATGACGTTAAAAATTTTTAATCTAAAAAAAAATCGGGAAAATTGCTTAAAATCGTGACTGTTCATGATTGAACCCATCGGTTCAATGGGTTTTGAGCGGTTTTGTAATAATCAGTTAACCGAACATGATTTGGCTCGATTTTGGGTCTGATTTTACCGATCGAACCAGTCGGGCTGGGCCGCTTTTGACAACATTGATCAAAATTAATAATTAATTTTAATCACATATTTCATAAAATCCATAATTTTTCAATCATATATCAAAGAGGGGCTTAATCATCTTATATTCAAATTAAAGATAGATTCGAAGAAGATAAAAAGTGAATAACCAAATAATTAAATTAGAATCAATTGACGTACATCTTCCGGCTCTTTTCCAATCAATAATAAATAATATTATTAAGTGTATTTTTTAACATCAATCTAAGCGTCGCATCATAAATCCTATTAAATTGTTCATAGTTTTTTATATTCAATTGAACTTGTAACTCTACCACCTAAACTTGTGTTAAACACAAGAATCTTACTACATGTACATCAAGCGTAACATAGTTGGTTATACAGTTTAAAATACAATCAATTTTTTTATCCAATCATTTCACTACACATCATTTTTTGGCACACTTTTTAGATTTCATTTTCTGGACAAATAACATAATTCTAAACAAAAATGGTATTAAATATCATTACTCTTTCCCAAATTTGTTTTCTTTACTTAGCCTCTGGCTATTATAAAGAGAAATTAGGAGAATTGAGAAAATGATATTTTATATAGAGATTTTTGGAAAAACGTGTAGTTAAAACGTAAAAAAAAAAAAAAAAAATTGAATTTACTTGCAGAATATTATATTGTGTGCATCTGTGGTTAAAAATAAGTGAAAAATAAAGAGTTCTGTCATAATGGTAGGTCAATCAGGGGCTTATTGGGTCCTTAGGTTAGCAATAAAAAGAGCCCCACTTTAATTATTTTTCCATTTTTATTGTGGTTAATGTATAATACGTGTTTGGCGTGCTGAATTGTACACTTATCAAATATAGGAAAAGTTAAAATATTATATATGTTATTTTGTATGGGTTGTGGTTTAAGATGAAATACATACTCGAGTAATAATAAGGAAAAAAATGATAAAAGAAATGCAAATTAACATAGATTTATAGTAGTTTACCCTCAACATCGTTATTAAAAAATTCACTTAAATATGAAAATATTAATCAATATATAAGAATTTAGGTTATTCTTTCATCTAAAACACTACAATCTTTCAAGTCGTTTTAAGGATAAAATTTACACCGTGAAAACAATGATCAACACATAGATTGGATATTCCTCTTTAATATATTGTCATTTTAAAATAGAACCCAAATATAGAATAGTAAACATCTAAAGTACTAATTTCCACCCATGCGAAAAAAGACCGTAAAATATTTTAAAATATGTAAAAGTAAAGAACTAGTCGACACCTATTTGATTTTGTCAAAAAATTTATACATTTTGTAAATTTTAATTAAAAAAAAAAAATTGCAAAAAATGTATGATTTGAATCAGATAAAATATTTTGTTAAAAATGAATTTTAAAAAATAGGAACCATATGGAGGCTCAATATTGAAAAATAGGAGAAATGAGAAGGATATACCAAAAAAAAAGCTTAACTTTTAGTTTGGGTGTTAATTTATGCAACGAGTACAATCCAAAAGCTTTTCTCAATTCCCTACAATTTTGTCGTTATCTAATGGATTCTATTATTTTTAACCTTCATTCAATTGAAATTCGAGTAAGAGTGTATTTGAGCCACATTATTTCGCAAGAATATATTCTAGAATAGTAGATTGATGGATAATGTGTGGTTGAAAAAAAAGGAAAAATTATTGATGTGATGGAAAATATTATTTTATTGAAAAATGTGTAGTTGAAAATGAATAGAAGAATGACAATGAAAATTTTAATATGAACCAAACATGGGCTAAATTTTGCTTTTTAGTTTTTATTCTATTACAATTTACACATGATTTTTAAAGTTACGCTTTTTATAATTTACATAATTTGCTTACGAAAAATAACTTTCATGAGACTCATAACTTTTTAATCACTTATTTCATTAATTTTTTTCAAAATTTATTGAAAATTTGATTGTAAGCTATGCCAAACAGGGGGTTTAACGTTTTATGTTTGATAGAACACGTATACATATCTATTTGTAATATTTGATGTGTCACAGTTTGTTGTGTTAGCAATTTTTAATTTATAATATTTTATGTGTCACATTTTGTTATGTTAGCAATTTTTAATCTCCCCGTTTGGTAGAGATTAAAATTCATTTAAAATTGAAAATATAGTCGTTATTGGCTCGCACTCGTCTAATAAAAGTCAACAATAACGACTAATTTTTTAATTTTAATCCGATTTTAATATCTACCGAACGGAGGTAGTATCCGAATGCACAAAAATGGATTCTATTTCCGGGCCGGGCGGGATTATACCAAAATGGCCGTTTTTGCAAGGATTTTTGAAAGTTGCCATGTTTACAAGTGGTTAGAGGAAAGTGGACATTTTTTACAATTTCCACTTCTTTAAATTTGGACAATATATGTCTTGAGTCGTAAAAGCTGTCAACTAAAAGGACTAGTGCATTAATTAAATAATAAGAAAACGCATTTCTGTCAAAAAAAAAAAAGTAGTTTTTTCATCCACAATTTTTTAAAAATAAAGACAATATTGTAAAAAAGTAAAGACAATATTGAAAAATAGGAGAAATGAGAAGGATACAAAAAAACAAGCATAACTTTTAGTTTGAGTGTTAATTTACACAACGAGTACAATCCAAAAACTTTCCTCAATTCCCTAAAATTTTGTCGTTATCTGATGGATTCTATTATTTTTTTTACCTTCATTTGAGTAAAACTTTGTTAAGAAAAGACCTATGTTATTATCAATCATGCCTGATGTACATCAAGTTTGACAATTTGTCCAAAGTGTACATCAAGTTTAGCAGTTTATTACGTGACAAACTATCATTCACCAATTAAAAAAAAAAACAGTTTTTTCATCCATAATTTTTTTAAAATAAAGACAATATTGAAAAATAGGAGAAATGAGAAGGATACAAAATACAAGCTTAACTTTTAGTTTGTGTGTTAATTTACGCAACGAGTACAATACAAAAGATTTTCTCAATTCCCTACAACTTTGTCATTATCCGATGTATTCTATTATTTTTTACCTTCATTCGAACGAAATTCAAGTAAAACCTTGTTATGAAAAAGACCCAATTTATTATCAAACATGTTTGATGTGTACATCAAGTTTGACAATTTGTTCAAAGTGTACACCAAGTTTAACAGTTTATTACGTGGCAAACTATCATTCACCAATTCTTAAAAAAAAAATATAGTTTTTTCATCCACAATTTTTTAAAAATAAAGACAATATTGTAAAAAAGTAAAGACAATATTGAAAATAGGAGAAATGAGAAGGATACAAAAAACAAGCATAACTTTTAGTTTGAGTGTTAATTTACGCAACGAGTACAATCCAAAAACTTTTCTCAATTCCCTACAATTTTGTCGTTATCTGATGGATTCTATTATTTTTTTTACCTTCATTCGAGTAAAACTTTGTTAAGAAAAGACCTAAGTTATTATCAATCATGCCTGATGTACATCAAGTTTGACAATTTGTCCAAAGTGTACACCAAGTTTAGCAATTTATTATGTGACAAACTATCATTCACCAATTTAAAAAAAAAAAAAAAGTTTTTCATGCACGACTTTTTCAAAAATAAAGACAATATTGAAAAATAGGAGAAACGAGAAGGATACAAAAAACAAGCTTAACTTTTAGTTTGGGTGTTAATTTACGCAACGAGTACAATCCAAAAGCTTTTCTTAATTCCCTACAATTTTGTCATTATCCAATGTATTCTATTATTTTTTTACCTTCATTCGAACGAAATTCGAGTAAAACCTTGTTATGAAAAAGACCCATTTTATTATTAAACATGTTGGATATACATCAAGTTTGACAATTTGTTCAAAGTGTGCACCAAGTTTTAACAGTTTATTACGTGGCAAACTATCATTCACCAATTCTTTAAAAAAAAAAAAAAAAATAGCTTTTTTATCCACAATTTTTTTAAAAATGAAGAGAATATCAAACTTAACGTAAAAGAAATAGTGCACGGATGACAAAATCCTTTTATTATGGTTCACATTTTCACCCCGCATCAAAATATATCGATTGCTGTGAGCGTGAAACTGTGTGGAAGTGCGTGTGGTGGAGATGACAGGAGACGTGAGGGTGAATGAATGAATGAAAACGAAATGATAATTAACTTAGCCTAATTAAGGTTATTGATAAATAAGTCAAGGTTAAGAGTGTGGGTGCTGTTTGTTTCCATTATTAGTTTAGTTGAAGAGATGAAAATGAGGAGAGAGAAAGGGTATTGACTTGGGTTGATGCTTTTCGATTTGGTTAACGTCGGAAAATTGAAGAAGGGAGATAATTGTTCTCTCTCTCTCCTCCCTTCCCATTGTTTTTATTTATACAACCTATGGAAATAAGCAGAGAAAACTTAGAGAGAGAAACAAGAGAGGTATAGAGTTAATGTTTCGCCTATACATATGATTATAGACAACAAAATCCCATTGAAATTCCAAATCGTCCAGGCAAACAAGAGAGATCTAGTTGAATAGGGTTCTTTTTCAATTTTTTTTTCCTGTCCTTTCAAGAGCAAACATTTTTTTTTTAAAGTCTTTTGCAGCCCCCGAAATTGTTTGCTTCTGATGAGACAGTGTTGATCAGAATTTCAGAAAATTTACACACACTCCACTTTCTCTTTCTAAATTGAACACTTATCTACAAGGCTTGAACTGTTCAAATTTCATTCAAAGGAACAGAAATGTGGAATCTGAACTATTCACCGTATCAAAGGATTGATGAAGGTGAAAAGGGTAAAAGGGTCGGATCTGAGTGGAACTTGAGCTCAGCATCGCCGGTACCGATGGAGGATGGTTTATCTGAGGAAGAAGATGATGCAGAGAGAAGTGGTGGTGATGGGAACAAGAAAAGAAGCAGCAAAATCTTTGGTTTCTCTGTGTCACGTGAGGGTGATGATGATTATGATGATATAGGTCCATGTTCGTTGGGGAGTGAGCCGCCGGTGACAAGGCAGTTCTTTCCGGTGGACGAGTCGGAAACTACCGTTACATCCGGAGGTGGAGCAGCTCCCAATTTCCCGAGAGCGCACTGGATGGGGGTGAAATTCTGCCAGTCTGACCCAAAAACCGGTAGCGTCTTGGGGAAGTCTGCGGCGGAAGTTTCGCAGCCTCTCAAGAAGAGCCGCCGTGGGCCAAGGTCCCGGAGCTCTCAGTACCGCGGCGTCACCTTTTACCGGCGAACCGGCCGGTGGGAATCACACATATGGTATAACAATATCTATAAATCAACCTCAATCCTTCATATAATCTTTCCATAATTAAAAAAAAAATCTGATTATTTTAATTTTAATTTTACTAATTCAGGGATTGTGGAAAACAAGTTTATTTAGGTCAGTTTTTTTTATCTTCTCTATTTTATAACAAGATTATTATTATTTTAACCTGAGAACTAATGAAATTAATGGTCTCTAATAATCTGATTACCCAAATTTTTCTTTCTTGCAAATTTGTATAGGTGGATTTGATACAGCACATGCTGCTGCCCGGTAAGATTAATTCGGATTCTTTACTGATTCTTGATTGAATTGAAGAAAAAATTCAAAGAGACTAATGTTTAGAAATAAATGTGTGACAGTGCATACGATAGGGCAGCTATTAAGTTTCGTGGAGTAGAAGCAGACATAAACTTCAGTTTGGATGACTACGAGGAAGACTTAAAACAGGTAGTTTAATCCAAGAGAGACTTAGGACTCGAACATATAACGAATAAGATTTTAGCTTATTTTTATTCTTTGCTACCATGTTTTATGTTATCTCAAAGAGTTTGTATTCTTCATTTAGCGTTATAAATTTTGAGGTTTTTTGGACACGGGAAAGGAAAAATATATTGTTTTTCGAGGGGAAACATAATGTCCTATGTTGTATTTCAGATGAGAAATCTAACAAAGGAAGAATTTGTTCATGTACTTCGACGACAAAGTACCGGTTTTCCAAGAGGAAGTTCCAAGTATAGAGGTGTTACTTTGCACAAATGTGGTAGATGGGAAGCCAGAATGGGCCAGTTCTTAGGCAAAAAGTAATCACATGTATCTCTGTGTGTTGGTCCCCCATTTCTTTTAAATTTAAACCACTTTTGTGGGTTTTTTCTAGTCTTAATTTCTGATATATAATTTCAATTGCTCTTATGTGTTTACAGGTACGTTTATTTGGGTCTATTTGATACTGAAGTTGAAGCTGCCAGGTTTGTGTGTTTTAGATACTATCTCCATTAATTTCTGATTACATTTTTAACTGACAGACTGGACACTACCGTATCGGAAATGAGATTTTAACTTTTTTTTTCCCCCCCTAAAATCTCTGTTTAGTCCGGCATATGAAACATGCCAAAAGGGTTAGATCTAACTTTGATGGGATTAATGATCTTTTGTCACCAAATTAGGGCTTATGATATAGCTGCGATCAAGTGTAATGGAAAGGAAGCTGTAACCAATTTTGATCCCAGCATTTATGAAGAACTTAAAGCTGCAGGTGAAATGAAAGAGCGAGTAGTTATTATTATTGTTGTGTGCGCGTGCGTGCACTGCTGTAAAATCTTGAATTGATTCTTGATATGGAAAATTTTTATGCACGGCAGATTCTTCTAGTAATGCATCTGAGCACAATCTTGACTTGAGTTTGGGAAATTCGGCCTCGAAGCCAAGCGGTCGAGAATTTGTGGATGACATTCATCCTGATAGAGACCAACATTCTTCATCACTGCAATTTGAACTTGAATGGCAACGTCGGGGACTTATGCCGGAGGTATATAGCCAAGGCATCAATGCCTTGTTAATTCAATGAGATTGAATATCTTCAACTTGTAGTTTCTTGATTTTCTCGTGTTGATTATACGTTTCTTGTTGTCCAGCACCAAGCGAGTCCAATTGACCATGATGTGCGGAGAAGTAACGTATTTAATGAAACAGATACCATACAGCTCCTAAACCAAACGCACCTATATTCTCCAGGCTCAATGAAGGTTAATGAAATGCATAGATATGGGCAATTTGTGAAAGCTAAGGAACCCCATATGCTTCAGATGTTTTCATCAACGATCAGCTCACAAAACTATCAAGTAAACCCTTAATCCTGATCCTGGTATCAGTAAGCAAATTTTTAGCTTTCGCAACGTTAATGTGAAAAATTGTGATCCAGTTTCCGAGCACAGCAGCAATGGAGGCAATATTTGGAGCTGATAGAAGATAGCTTTCTCTTTCTTTGAAAGATCATTGATCACAAACAAATTCTCCTTGATTATTCGCAGCATCATCAGGATTCCCGCGGCTGATAATTGGCTGCAGAAACTAAACCGGCCTTCTGCTATGCGACATTCTAAGATCTCCATTTTTGGAGCAAGTTTTGTAAAGTTCCATGCTTTGAGCATTTTTTTTGTGCTTGGTGTAACTAGAATGGACCATTAGTGCATAACCAGGCAGGGTTTTCAATTAGGATGAGCATTGAGCAAAAAGTATGGAGAATTTATATAGAAACCCCAACTTTTCTGGAAATTAATGTTGCTCTTTTAATTAATATATGTTATAAGTTTCGAGTATATAGAGACGGAGAATGAATAATGTAACCAACTTCAAATTTATCGAACCTATGTTTCATCATTACTCGATTGTTTTGTTTAAACTACATTCATAATTAATGTCTACTCTTGCATTGCACTTGCACCAGAAAATAGAAAAAGGTAAAAAGTAGATCATTTAAATCAGTTCCCATGAGCTAAAGCAGCCAGACATGGCTATTATGACGAGAGGGACTCAACATATGCTCTAAAGTCTCGTACTTGAAGGACACCACAAAAGTGAAAATCCCTAGTAGTACTATTCAAGCACGTTTCATGTTCTAGATATGATCAGTCAGTGTTACATACGCAATCTTAATTTTTCTTTTTCTCTATTAATTCTCGTGTCCATCTCGTCGAACGTTATACGACAAGGACTTAACCTAGGTATTGCAATGAGTGAATAGTATAATTATGAACAAGTTAGCTTTTTTCCTTCGTTAATACAGTCAAAAGTAATACTATCTGTCTTACCAAACCAATCGTCCTTGTACAAGAGGGGCTTGACCCATTGCGACAAAAGGGGATTTAATTGTACCCTAAAGTCTCAAAGGTCCAAAGACAAGATTTCTAGCACTATTCAAGCACGTTCGACAAGCAATGAATAGTATAGCGAATAAGTTAGCTTTATTTTCTTCATTAATATTGTTAAGTATTGTGCTGTCTGTCTTATCAAATATGTCATCATTTATGAGAATGACAACACCTATACCCTAAAGCCACGATGTTACCAAATTGAAAATTCATATTTCTTATAAAATCAAGCATGCCCATTATATTTGCAGTATTTAATATGATTGGATAGCATAACAAATATAATTTCAATTTTTTCTTCATTAATATTAGCAAATATGGTAGGGCACATTTTACCTAAGAATTCATTTCTCTACTAATTAATCCTTAATAACAGCAAAAGGGATTTGCTATCCCAATAATGTGCTTATTTTAATCTATCCTGATACATAAAGTTGATTGTGTATCCAGCCCCATAATCCCATTTGATATTCTAGTTGGTATTTTCTATTTATTAAAAAATTAATTTGCACAATTGCATCATCCAGGACGTCATCATCGATTATATTATGGACGGTTTACCTTTCCATTTTTGTTTATTTTGATTATTTTAATTCAATTATTATAAAAAATTGTTGTCAGCCTTCTGTCTTGAGGAATTATAATATTGGAAAATCATTTTTATACTTAAATTTGTGAAGATTAAGATTGATGATTAGCAGTGCCGAGAGTCAAGAATCATACAGTTTATTTTTATAATCGTATTATTTTTGGTTTCTTCTTTGTTCTTTCTTGACTTCTAGGTTAACATTATTATAATATGTTTAGGTACTAAGTTTCGACAGTCTTCCGTTGGCATGTTACCTTAAGTGGTCCAATGCTTTTAAATTATTGTACATATTTTACTCGTTTTCCGAGGAACCAGAATATTCAGGATGTTACATTTATACAATATTTGGGTGTCAAAATTAACATAAAATAGTCTAAACATTTTTACTGGAGCAGGAGTTTATAATGTCCACCATTGATATGGTTGTTGGGAATTTATTTAATTATGTACAGTAAAAGATAAATTATTTTTTCAATTTTCACCACGAGTTTGATTTGTGTTTAGATAAAAATTGTGTTTGAAATAATATATTTGATAAACTCTGCAAACTCCTTTGCTGATTTTAGACCCGAACAATCACGATCTGCAATTCACAGTTGTTCAATTGTTCAGTTTCCAATGAAAATCTACACGAGGAACAAGAATGAGAGAAATTTAGAATTTCTCGTTTTTTGTACTAACAAGATAATGAATTGTGTTCTGTTTCATTTTTCTGAAATCTTAATGAATTATTAATACAAGTCCAAGTGAGGTTGGTACGTCTCTTAAACTTAACTCCGTTCAATATTTAATTATTCCAATTAATTAAAGTTGGTCCATGAAGTCTATTAACAAACAACCCAATAAATTAACTGTACAATACTTGTTAATTAATTAATTGTTGAATTTCATTCTTTTGGTTTTCCTTTTGTGTGTGACTCATCAAATTCCCGATCAGGATACCCAACAGCGTGAATTACTATTTGTCGTCTAGATTGACATCTAGTAATGTATTAAGGAAATACATATAACAGCAAATATCACGTGGTAGACAAACCAAAATTGGTCGTTTACCTTGAAACTATAAGGCATCAATATGATCTAGTCAATTGCGAGAAATGGATATGTGTCAATTCTTAGTTATCGATTACATTTTGCATCCCATTATTAAGTCAATGTAAGATGAAAATTCTTTTTCGACTTATGAGTACATCTTGACGATTGATTTCGTTATTAACTTAACTCAATGAAATATATATCATAATCTCTTATTATATAAGAGTGATGAATCATGTACTGATAATTTACAACCTTCATATGATTCTTGATACACCCGAACTGTGTCGTATTAACGACCATTGGCAGAGTAAGATTCAAAATCAATAAAGTATGACTATCCTCATATAAGGTACTATGATGATTTTAAGTCAAATGACCAATTTCATTACTAAACGTTAGAGATTAACCACTGACACTCAAAAAGTTATCTAAGTGGAATCTCCCCAGGTCTCTAATGTTTTGTTCAATAACATCTACATGTTCATTTAAGTGTCATCGCACTTTTTTGAGATCAGCTAGTTATTTCACAAATAAGAAATGTCACACGTGATGATCTATTCGTAATAATGATATATGTAACTCGTTATTACTTATGATCACATATATAATTTGTATCTCACAATCACAACTTTTTTTTATTAACAAATTTTAAAGACTCGAATTTACGGATTCTATTATTTAATTTATTAGAAAATTAACTCAATTAAATAATAGATCTTGCCATAAATATGCATCAATTATATATTAAAAGTATTTATGTTCAAAGTTGATTGGACGTATGGACATAACACTTAAAATGGTAGGGTCATGTCAACGAGCCAACCAATTTTTTTTTTTTAACTTGACAAAAATTGCGGCTTTGACTTCTTGGCACGGTGTTGTCATGTTAACAGTGGGTAAACTTTATCCTACCTAGTGTGAACAGAAGATTAGTTCCGATGTTTTTAACTATCCTTCGTGGATAAAATATTGATGAAAGAAATCAATGAGATTCCTTACTTTATTTGTTTGATTTGAGGGGGAAAAGGCGCGATGGATTCTTAAGAATCAAAATCTTACTTATAGAAATGGCTAATTTTTATTTTTATTTTATTTTTTTTCTTTTTTTGGGGGTTGACTCTTTAGTTTTGACCGTGAAAAAATGATGATTACAGTAATAACAGAAGCAAGTCTAGCAACTATAAAGGTGGTCAAGTGAAAGAATTAAAATCATATTTCACATAGTTAGGTAATTTGCTTTCATTGATGCTAAGATAATAGAATTTCACTATAGCTAGTATATTGCATTTAAAATTTCTTTGAACTCACGGACGGATGTAGGGGGATTGGGCCGGGCCGTAGCCCGGTGCAATCCTCAGCTCACTTCATTTTTTTTTTCAGTGTAAAAGAAGGTAAAAAAATTATACATTTTCATGTGTAATTTTATTTTTTTAATAAATTAGTCCGGTTTATAGTTCGATCCTGAATCCGTTCCTGTTTGAACTCACAAACTATCGATCTGTAAAGGCATCCAAAAACATCTCATTCTCGAATACTTATGTTTGGTTTATAAATTGTTTATAACACTCAAATCATTTTTAATCTTCGTAATTCAGGAACCTAGTATTATTCACTTATTTATCATTTTTTTAATCTATTTTTAACTTAAATCGTTTATAAACACTTCCAAAATATGATCAAATTAATCATGTCTACGGCCATTAAGTAAAGAAGGTGGTGTTCTCTTTGTGTTTCAGTTTTGTGTTTTGAGTTTTGAATTCATTTTGTGTTTTGCGTTTTGAGGGTTTGTTTTGAAATTTTTGAAAATGCGTTCTTTTTGAGATTTTGTAAAAATATTCCTCAAAATCAATTTCTGGAAAACACGTTCACATGGATTTCTTCTT
>CAIGRO010283478.1:0-14370 GCA_903798355.1 Fraxinus baroniana | reverse complement strand
TGGGCAAAGTAGCATTACTCAAAATATTATTCTTTTTACTGGTGAAGTAAGATTCAGAGAGAGTATTGAAATCTTGGGTTGTAAATGAAAGAAATTTTTTGAGATTTTGACCCACCCATGAGCTTTACATACGTTTAAAAAGTTTTGATTCAATACTTTTAGCATCTGTTTGGTATAAATTAAAATTTTCATTCTCGTTCTTCTACTCATTTTTCAATAAAATAATATTTTTTATCACATCAATAACTTTTCCTTCTTTTTTAATTACACATTCTCCATCAAACTACTATTTCATAATACATTCTTCCAAAATAATATGGCTCTAACACACCCTAAATAAATAAAAGGAAAAATTGCAGACACGGTATCAAACCTTTCGAATTTAAGCAGACTTTGTCTAAACCTTTATTTTGTTGCACCTATAGTTCCCAACCTTTCAAAAACCTGTACCTCGAGTTCTAAGGGATGATTTCTGTTAGTTTGACCTTTAATTGATCAATAAATTGACTTTGACCAAGTTTTAAAAATGGGCAAAATGATAACTTTGAAATAAAATTATATAAAAAGAAAAAAGAAATAAAAGGGTCTTCCATCAAGAAATTAAAGAGAACATGTAGAAATTGAAGAGAAGAAAGACTCTTCAAACCTAACTAGGGTTTCGTTCGATTGGGATCCTATGATATTCTGCATTCGATTTCCTAGCGTATTCTGCATTCATGCGATTTGGGAAGCCATTTTTTTTCATTTTGTATTTAGAGTTTAATTTTCTTTTTTCTTGGGCAATTTTTTTGTTGACGTGCGTTGATATCCAGTGGGTTCACTTTTCTTAAACTACAAAACGACAAACAACAGATCTAAGCTTATTTCACCTTCAGATGGCAAAAATACATCATTCTAATCCACCAAATATGTTGCTTCAAAAAATTAGTTGGGAAACGTGTTTTTGTAAATTTTTGAAAATGGCCATCGCGAACTCTTCTATGTATAATCATTATGGGTTATTGTGATGGCTTTATTTTGTGAGGATTTTGGTGTTTCAGTCCAAAAGAATTGAGATTAAAGAGTGAACACTAAAGTGCACAAAATTAGTGAGGGATTTAGGAAAATCATAAATCCTGGACAGTCGTCATTGAGTGGCGACGCCGACGATTGATTTTCAGGGGCAAGCACGGGGTGGGAAAGGCGAAGAAGTAGACCTTTTTATTTCTTTTTCTTTTGTTTGTTTCCTTTTTTCCTATATAATTTTAATTCAAAATTATCATTTTATCCATTTTAAAATTAGTCAAAGTCAATTTATTGGATCAACTAACGGTCAAACTAACAGAAATCATCCATTTGGACTCCGATACAAGTTTTTGAAAGTTTTGATACTGTAGTTGCAACAAAATGAAGGTTTAGGCTAAATCTGCTTAAAATTGAAAGGTCCTGTAATTTTCCTTAAATATTCGAGATACTTTGAGGAGCATCATGTACAATTGTACATTGACTATTTGGCGATGGCGGTTCCACCAGCAACATTTGACATTTCTTTCTTTCCCAAATTACCCTCAGCCTCTCATAAATTACATCAAAAAAACCCCTCTTCAAATCCCCCCTCAAATTCCTCTCAATTTCACTTCCAATTTTCCACTCTCTCAGGGTTTCAATTTTACCTCCCTCGCATAATAAACGAATTAAACGACTCTAACAGAATGCCGGTATATTTAACTGCTAACGCGATATCGGCGATTAATGGAGGCGACGTGAACTCGAAGCCGCTGGTGCAGGTAGTGGACATCAAGCTCATAGGTTCCACTCAGGAACGCTACCGACTGCTCATCTCGGACTCGGTGTTGACGCAACACGCGATGCTCGCAACTCAGCTCAATGACCGAGTCAAGTCCGGCCGTGTCCGTCAAGGATCCGTTGTTCAGCTCATTGAATACATTTGCAGCAATGTCCAGAATCGCAAGTACTGTGCTCTTACACCTGCTAAATTAATTTTCTTTCCGTTCATCTATGAGTATGCAAAAAAAGAATTCGTATATTTTTATTTTTCTGTAAATAAATTATCGTGTGAACTCCATGATTTGATTAGGGTGCATGTTGATGATTTACATATTTTACGTGCAAAGGAAATATATGTTTTATTTTTCAATGTAAATTATCACGTGTCATTGTGTTTTCTGCAGTGTGCATTTTTTATGGTTCATATGTGCATTTTTTTAGAGTAGCTTTCTATCTTTGTATATGTTTTTATCATATGAAATTGTGTTTTCTTTAGTGTACAGTCTTTACATATTTTGGTAGGCTTTTATATTATGACTGTAGAGCGCATTTATGAAGTTGTGCAAGTGAGTTCTATATATAGAGAGAGGTTTGCATGTTCAATATGCATGTGAAAATGATGAAATGTGGAGCTGTACTTTTTTGGAATACATGGGATAGAGTAGAAAAGTTATTGATAAAAGGAGTCTATGTATGATAGACTCCTTTACTGAATTGATTGCCCCTTTATTGAAATTGAAAGTTTGGTTTATATAGGCAAAGCCTAACAATCACGTTCAATTTACATGCAGAATGAAGTGGCATAGTACTTCCTAAGAAATAGCTAACAGAGCAGTAATGCAAAAACAAATAAGCATGCAAAACAAAAATGTAAAACTGAATGCTAAACAAAATGCAAATAAATCTCTAGTGTTCTACGCTTCAACAGGTTCAGGACTTGGGATTCTTCTTTGGTCCTCTGCTTTACCTTCGTGGTTTATCAATGTATGGCACAGCTGGCAGCGACAAGTGAAATCATTTTCATATGTGATTTTTAAATTTCTTTCCATTAGCAGGCCTCTAGACAAGGGGTGTGTGTGTGGATGGGTGGTTATGTGTGGACCTGTTATTATCAATGAGTTTGGAATGCTTAGAGCAGTGAGACACGGATACAAACTGATTTCATTTAAATAAAAGTTCTGTCCTAAAGATCATACTTTATCTCTGTATTCATTGTACTGCCTTTGGACGAAGGGAGGTTGCTCAATATAATTGAAATAGAAATCTCCAAAATTTAACAAGTGTTATTTTGTTTTGTGATTGCTATTTGAGAAGAAAATATTATATTGTAGAAAATGTAATATGTTTATTGTTCATCCTTGCTCTCTATTTTTGACTGGCGTGCTCTTGCCTTTTTCTCTGAAACTGTGCTTTAATTTTTGAAACAAAAATCGTGCCAAAACTCTCTATCTGATTCGAAGAAATCTTTTTGTCAATATTCTTTGGAAGGAATTATTTTAATTCTCTTTCTGTGTTCCAGCACTTGTTGTCATAATGTTCCATTGTTTACCAAAGCTCAAATGAATTATGGAACTATGATACTTTAACAATATATTCAAAATTTGTTGTATAACCCGTACTTAAAAAAATCACACCAGTACTTTTATCGACTGGAAAAGATCTTCTCAATGATGTTTATCCTGAAGAACATATTCTACTTGCAGTTGTACTTTTGTAGTTTGAGTAATAATTGAAATAGTTTTTCTTGAAGAATTTAGTGCCAATTCATTCTTGAATGTACGGATGTTTTTATGTATGTATGCGCACAGGGAGTTTGTGCATATTCACTGAATTTGGATAAAGATGTGAGATTGAGAACTCTTTTTTCTTGGAAGATAATGTCTGATTAAAATTATATTGTTAGACATTTCTCGTGGTTGAGTTCCTGAATGTAGCCGAAATTTGCCTATTATGAAGTAAAAATATGCAAAAGGAATAAATAAATTGACAAACAAGTAAGCAAAACCATAAACAAAAAAAAAAAAAAAAATGGATTTATGAAGAATGTGTTTGAAGTTATACTTTGTGAGTTTAGTAAGTTATGTGCAACTTTTTTTTTTTTTTTTGATCATTGTTCAGCTGCTTGGATGGTGAATTCTTTATTTTGTTTACCTGACTATGTATATTATTTGAATGTTGGCGACACTGAATGCTAAGTTAGATAAATGTGTCCTTCTGTTCCTCATCTTCTTCTTAAGTATTTAGGTTTGTTTGACGGCACTAGTTGATGCCTGAAATTTAAAAGTAGTCAAAAATAATTTTATGTTCGGTTACTATTTTTTTAATTCAACTTCCAAGAGTTCATGTCATGATTTTATTGGTTAGCAAATTTCTAGCATATGAAATGGATTCCAAACACGGGAATGAAAAATTACGCTACCTAATTTTCCAAATGTTTGGAATTTTATAGTATACCTTACTTTGAAAAGCATTCCAAATTTTCCATCAAATTAGGAAGTAAGAACTACCTTGTATCTTATTTCTTTTCACGTGGTGAACTTATGACCCTGTATTCTGCTTGCAGGATTATTGTCATTTTAAACATGGAAACTGTTGTACCAGACTGTGAGATTATTGGGAACCCAAAAATGTTGAATGAATCTGATACAATGCCTCAGATATCGGTGCCAGATAGGAGTTCAGGCTCCACACAATTGACCAACAACGAAAATTTAGTTGCTCAAAATGCCGTACGCACCAATTTCAGTAAGGGTAACAATTCGAGCTTTCAAAATTCAGCCAATAATGTGCAGAATTATCCCACTATGGTTCAACCCCCTTACCAACCACCTCCTAGTTACAAAAATCATGGGGCAATAATGAAGAATGAGGCCCCAGCGCGCATCATCCCGATTGCTGCATTGAATCCTTATCAGGGTCGGTGGGCTATCAAGGCGAGAGTAACAGCAAAAGGGGATCTTCGTCGCTACAACAATGCTAGGGGAGATGGGAAGGTGTTCTCCTTTGACCTCCTTGACTCAGATGGAGGAGAAATCCGAGTTACATGCTTCAATGCCGTGGTTGACCGCTTTTTTGATATCATCGAAATCGGGAAAGTCTACATGATATCAAAAGGTAGCTTGAAACCTGCCCAGAAGAACTTTAACCATCTGAGGAATGAATGGGAAATTTTCTTAGAGGCAACATCGATAGTGGATCTTTGTCCCGATGAAGACGCTTCCATACCAAAGCAGCAATTCTCATTTAGGCCTATTAGTGAAATTGAAAATACTGAAAATAATTCAATTCTTGATATAATTGGTATCGTAGTGAGTGTGAACCCCTGTGTCTCTATCACGAGAAAGAATGGAATGGAAACTCAGAGGAGAATACTTAATCTGAAAGATCAATCTGAACGAAGTGTTGAGTTAACTCTATGGGGCGATTTTTGCAACAGGGAAGGTCAGCAGCTGCATGAAATGGTAGAAACTGGGTTTTTCCCCGTTTTAGCTGTAAAAGCCGGAAAAGTAAGTGACTTCAATGGAAAGTCCATCGGAACAATATCTTCAACTCAGCTCTTCATAAATCCCGATTCTCCAGAAGCTCTAGCCTTAAGAGATTGGTTCGACCAAGGCGGCAAAGATGTTACCCACCAGTCGATATCAAGGGATGTTATGCCTGGAGGATCCAAAAATGAGAT
Source organism: Fraxinus baroniana (assembly GCA_903798355.1). Lineage (NCBI taxonomy): Eukaryota > Viridiplantae > Streptophyta > Magnoliopsida > Lamiales > Oleaceae > Fraxinus > Fraxinus baroniana. The sequence continues at coordinate 8,924 of CAIGRO010283478.1, read as the reverse complement.
TCGTAAAACTGTTGTGCAAATCAAGGATGAAGGGCTTGGAAGGTCTGATAAGCCAGACTGGGTAACAGTGAAGGGAACTATATCTTTCATCAAGACAGACACTTTCTGTTATACAGCTTGTCCATTAATGATCGGTGATAGACAGTGCAATAAGAAAGTGACGAAATTGGGGAACTCAAGATGGCTCTGTGATAGGTGCAATCAAGAATTTGAAGAGTGTAGTTACAGATATCTTCTTCTAGTTCAGATTCAAGATCATACTGGTTTAACATGGGTGACTGCATTTCAGGAATCCGGGGAAGAAATCCTAGGTTATTCAGCGAAGGAGTTGTACATCTTAAAATACGAAGAGCAAGATGATCACAGATTTGCCAATATAATTAGGAATTGTCTCTTTACAGAGTTTCTTTTCAAGCTTAAAATCAAAGAGGAGATTTATGGTGACGAACAAAGGGTGAAGAGTACCGTTATCAAGGCAGAGAAAGTGAACTATTCAGTTGAGAGTAGATTTATGCTCGATTTGATTTCGAAAATTTGCACCCATTGAATAATAGAAGGAAATAAGCCGATTCATTCTACGGTGTTTATTCTTTTATAAATCTTGACCCTTATAGTTGAGAAACAATGTCAAATTTGTAAGAGATTTTATTCATTTACTTGGCTGATCATACTGTTTGTATCGCCAAGAAAATGTACACGCCTGAGACACCAAATCAAACTTCTGCTCCAGTGTGGATGCAGTTGATTGTGAATCTTTATCAGCGTTTCCCTTGCAAAAGGGTATTATATTACTTTTTTTTCTTTGATATATGAAAGGAATCGGGTAAATTACATGTAGAAGAACTTGTATTTGTGCACTCGATCAGATGAATGCTGATGTTTGCTTGCAAATCTGTTGTCTTGTGATTTAGTTGGCATAGTGAGTTTATGGAATGAAAATTTTACTATTAAGCACAAATATGATATGTATACATTCGATAACACGGAAGATAGAAACATAGATGACATCATTTTTCAGGCCCGCTTCACAGGATCAAAGTTGGAAACACCAATAATAGCCCCAAGAAGTGCACCAAGAACGACTCCTCCGGCTACAATACTCACCAAGAAGTTCTTGAGGGAGGGCGAAACACCAGATACAGCAGCCTCAGCTCCATCAGGAATGATCATCGAAGCAGTCAATGCAGCTGCTGTCAATCCGGTAACTGCTTTCTCCTTAAGTGAAGCCTTAACTTCAAATCTTCCAACAGGTTTTGATGCTGCAATTGCCTTTGATTGCCTCACAGGTAATGGCTTGAAGAAAGAACCCATACTTGGATGCTGCTTTTGGGTTGCCCGAGCCAATGGCAGCGCCATAGATACTGCAGAAGTGGAGGCCATTCCTTGCTCTTCAGTTTCTTTCACTCAGGTAAGTTTCTTCCTCTAGTATTAAATGAAACGCTCGTGTTATGAATATTGATTGCAGTGAGAGATAAGTGGCGAAAGTATTGGGATTGAGAGGTGGAAAATTAAGAGTATCATACTTTATGTCCTATGTGGCAGATCTCCTCTTGGTTGTCGTGGATAAGGTTATCTCATTGCAATTACCAGAAAGTCCAATATTAGATCAAGTCATCAAGAGCCATTTTGTGCACTCGGATTTATTGATCTGGGTTATATAGTGTTGTGAGCTAGGTTCTAGGACCTTTCTTCGACACGTTGGGCTGGCCACTATGGCCTAAAATTTTGGACAGTAGTTACATATGGTCCTCATGGGCCAGTCAACGTGTGTCTTGGGCTACCAATCAACTAAAACGGCCCGTGTCTTGTCTAATGGAAAGTTAGTTGGGCTGTGTGAGGATGTGTAAGCCCATATTCTACTTTACAGCTCCTGGATAGGGTATTTCTTAATGAAGTTAAAACTTAAAACTATAAAATGGTTCAAATTTAAGCTAATCAATTCACGTGTAAGAAATGTTCCCAAAGTTCGTATCAAGTTAATTTCCTATCAAGATATAGTGAACCGAACTTCAGAAATTCTGTAATTTTCAACATGTCCTTTTATTTAGCAGGTTTGAGCCTCATTTTTTGAGAAAATGATTTTTTTTTAAGTATTATTATTATTATTATTTTTTTGAGAATGTGTGATTAAACATATAAGAAGTCTTGAGTTTTAAGTGCAAAATTATTTTATTGGGAGAATATTTGATTAAAAATGAGTTTTAAGAGATTGAGGCTCAAACAAGGGATTAGATTCTTGTATGAGCAGAATTTGGCAAAATATTAACGCTAAAAAATTGATTCCAAACAGAGTTTGTTCAGAATATTTCGTGTGTGAAACAGGGGAGAGAAATTAAGGTGAAGATCACAATGTGTTTGGGAATCTATAGAAGTTTTGTATATTTTTAGCTTTGTGGGATTCATAAATGGAATCATGTCGTCACATAATTAATTAGATTAAACTCCGACCGTACGATATTAACCATGATAATTAAATAACGTTGTCCTCGGATCAACGAGATATGCAAACAAGGGTAATTAAACACTCTTTTAAAAAATTGCAAAACCCATCCTTTAATAATTATTAAAGTTTTGTCTTACCTGACTTGCGAACAAATTTTATTTGCTATAAAATAATTAGCTGATAGAAACCTTCTTTGCCATTATATGAAACTTCAAACCTCAATTACAGAGAGACATTTTCATCAAGAAAATCCCAGGCATATCAAACCATGGGAGAGCCTCCAAGCCCCTATATGCAACCACCACACTCACCGGCACCAAAATCTGACTATACCTTGTTGTATTATGGCGTGTTCATCGCCGGGACAGCTGGAATTGTTCTTGTATTGTACAACCTCATCATCATAAAATGGTGCACAGATAACTCCCACAGCAGGCGAAGACAAAGAATAGTTCGTGATCACGGAACTACCTCAATCCCAAGTTTTGGTGACCCTAGGATAAACTCGATGACAAGCTTCAAGTACAAGAAACATGGACTAGCACAAGATAAAGATCAAGGTAATGAATATGAATGTGTGGTTTGCTTATCAGTGTTTGAAGAAGGTGAAGAAGTAAGAAAGCTGCTGAGATGCAAGCATTCTTTTCATGCTCCTTGTATAGATATGTGGCTCTACTCTCACTCTGACTGTCCACTTTGTCGTTCCCCGGTTGAGCTACCAGTTTCTCATCGGAATATTACCATCTCTCCGTCGGAGAATTCTCGTGAAGGGTTGCTACATGCCGGCAGACTATAGTAGCGTTGTGCATAATGTCATGTGATAGCTGTATGTGGGCCTGCTATGCTTCGAGGAGATAAGGATAATGATATTCTTTCATATAATAATTTGGCATCGAGGGTGTCAAGTTAATGTACAGCTTGTATAGGGTGTCAAATTACATATCACGAACCCTTGAACTGAATTATGATTCCAAAGTTCCATAAATATCAATCACCATCGACTGACTAGAGACCAGTTGCATATATCTACGTCTGCTTTGATATAGCATGTCCTGATATGCACATTATTGAACCACCTTATATAAAAGCATCGAATTAGAGAATTTGTTTAGTTTTATTATATCCTCGACGCGTCTCATAACATCTAAGTTGGATTCATTTTCATCGAAAGACCTCACACACAATTTTCATAAATTGGTAGCGGCAAGAAAATTAATTCGGTACCTGATACCACACTGAACTACCCATCTAAAAGATTAAGCTGTTGGAGAGAAAAAGACTTATCTAAAACTATCAGCAACATACTCAAAGCCCAAGAGACAAAAACCTGCAAACGCTCATATGGCGCATCTACCAAACAGGCAGGCATGCACAGGGCAAGCACGGTAAGTGAACGATAGATAACACCTATTGGAGTTTAAAGCCATACTATTGAGGACAAAACAAATATAATTCTCCATTTTATATGTAAATTAGTAAATGATTAAGACACTATAAAAAGGGAAAAGAGTTAGTGTACTCATTATTGAGGCATCGAGCTGTACCAAATCACGAGTTATATGATCATCTTCACAATGTTACAAGCCACATAAAATGCTTTTACGCTAGAAAATTTCTATTTACAAGTAACTACATCTTTCTCAAATTGTCTAACCTGGCCTGCAGGTCACTGTCTATCCCACCGTCATCATTTCCTGTTGCTTCAGCTTGTGGAACCTTATTCTGTGCAGCCGGGGCAGCTACAGTGGAGGAGGGTGCATTAACAAGCTACATTGATAGGAAAACGAATTCATCAGCTTGTTGAATAGATCACAATGATATTAAGTCAAGAAGTCGATAATCAAAAGAGTGGAAAATATACTTCAGAATTAATGTCGATTCCAATCTCATCAAGAACTTGATTCACTAACTCTTCTGTCTCTTCTTCTTCCTCGTCTCCTTCCAAAGCATCGTCAATGGCATCTCCCATGACTTCACTAGTAAGTTCCATCTTCTCATTCTGCCTCTCAAATTCTTGCATTATTTTCTGCAAATTTGGTAAATTCATCTGCCTGTTCATTTGGCCCATCGCCTTTGTGACACCTTTCATTGCCTCCCCCATTGCTTGTGTAGATTTCAACGTCTGAAAAGTGCAACTGTAGTTAATGAAATGACAAAAAAAGGTACAACTTAAAACGCAGAAAATAGGTATGAAAATTGTTCACTAGTCAGACAAAACACTGCAAAATAAATTTGTTCTCTCATCGTCAATCCTTTTGCTGAACGAGGATGGAAATCAGAATCATGGCCAGCATATCACCATGGAAGCCAATAGAGTTGTCCAAAACTAGTCAAATGAAAAACTATGATATAGTTTACCGGATGTTATCCCCATGACTATGACACTGATCCAAATACTCTCAAACTTGAGTACCCATATGTAGTTAATTGTCCCAAGGCCAGTCATTAGCAAGACCAAATATTCAAATTCAAACCTTCTAAAATCAAGAATAAAATCATAAAACACAACATACAAAAGGACTCAAGTGATTCATGAGAGAGATGATCCTGTGTGTGAACCTCTAAATGACCCAGACAAAACATTAAGGCACCTAGAAAATATCCAAATTCAAGCGGCCAGACTTCCCAATTAAGAGGAGAAGGAGAATCAAATAAACAGATACCTGGATTCTGAGAGACACGCCTTGAAGTTGTGATTTGAGCTTGTAAAACTTTTCTACCTGATGTCGTGTTCTGATAAGATCTTTGGCCATCACTTTGACAGCTCCCTGAAACAAACCACGTGAAATCAAACCTACCCTTGAGTACTAGACTCAAAACTAGTAACAATTAAAGGAAGGTTCAAACCCACCTCCCTGATTTAGTTATCACAGAGATTTGCTTCCAAATATTAACTTTGTTGAAAGGTTAGAATCATAAAATGGCAACAAAAAAATATCTCGTCAAGATAGAATGATTTTAACTAAACTAAAATATCTTCATGGGAGCAACCTGGGCATGATTACAATAAAAACAGATAGGACTTAGGGGAGGAAAGAGATAGTTAGTTATACAATGTAAGAAGCCACAAGGACATAATCTAGAGAAAACATCTTACCATCTGCCCTTGCTTTGCACTTTTTTTAATCTCCACAATCAGTTTCTTTTCTTGTGCTTGTAAACCCTGTCTCTCCCTCTCGATTTCCCTGATGGATTTATCAAGCATCCTCTTATTCTCCCGCAGAAGCTCTGAGAAATATTTTCTAGAATTTCAAATGAGAAAGTGGCTTACCCAGAATATTAATGAAATTAATCATGGTACATACATTCCAAAATAATATCACCTAATCTGAATTCTGACCATGATAATTAGTATGCTAACTTATTTATAATATAAAAAATACAGCAGTCACTTAGAATGGAAGCAAAAAGTAAAAGTGAAGTGGCTCACGAAACTAACAACCAACTGTTTATATCCAGAAAAATGCATGAATTCCAAAAGAGAAGTTTCTAAGTCATACCTAAGAATGGACAAGACATCCCCACATTGGTTTGCAAAAACATATGGGTAGTGGGTGGGACAAACGGGATAGAAATTTGTTTGGTATCTTGCTTTAGAAAAACTGGTCAGATAATAGCCAATCCCATGGAAGGTTCACCATTCTTAGTTTTTAATGAACTTGTAGCTAAAATAGATCCTGCAGAAAACTTTCCTGTTTAATGAAATTTTTTGTTCATTTCTTACATTGATACTCGTGATGTTTCACAAACACAGAATATTTCTATGTTCTTTATAATGTATACCAGCTTGAGAGTTGAGACAATAAAAATGTTCATGTAAGATGCCACAAGAAGTTTGTGGCGACGTCAAACCAATCGCAAGGAATAAGAGTCTCGTTGAGATGCAATGATGTGTCGTGGTATTTCAGTGTCAAGCAAATATGTGCTGCCCCAGTACGGTACATCTTTTTGAACTAGGTAAAGTTTAATAGGCACTTTTATTTGCAAATACAATAGCTGCTTGACAACATAGCTACTTGTCATTCGTTTTATCGTAAAAGAAAGCGAGAAAAAATAATTTGATTTGAAGTTATGTCTGGCATCTACTCAATCCTATAAATTGTTCAAAAAAAACTACATTGTTCTTCAAGACAGAAAATCGAACAAATAAAATCTACTTCAGCATTAAGTCATTCCTCATCACCTACATAAATATGAACTCTCACCAAATATCTTAATCTTCTCATACAGGATAACCTTTGCCTTGTAAAGGCCATAAATATCTCAACAAAAATGCCCAAAAGTGATTAAACAAAGGAACAACGAATTCAATCCATAATCAAAGAGTAACTCCTGAACCTTCTGTATTAAAACACCTTAGTAAACCTAACAGTAATCAAATGGCACCTTAAACTTGCCTTCACGAGCATAATACACAATTTCAATTTAAACACAGTTATTTACAATCACCATCAACATAAAAGTTACATGACCTAACAAAGAGAATTATATTTGATGATCCGCATCATCAGAAATTTTAAAGAAAAATTAGCTTTCTAGAATTCAGCTCTTGTTTACCCACTGATAAACAGATAACTCGAACCCCTATTTATATTCGATAAAAGAAACCAGACTTGCAGTTCATTCTGATCGAAATTATTGAACGAACATCAAAACACTCACAAATAAAAGTACGCAAAAAAATAATAATAATAAAATAACAACGGCAGAATCCATAAATCTTCAACTTAAATTAATGAAGTAAATAAATAAAAAATTATATACAGATCCATAGAAACATACCAGCGGGAGTCTTTTTCTTGCCGAACAGGAAACTCATGATGATCCAATGATTACTTCCACAAAACGATCAACTAATAGATCAAATACTTCCACTACTTTAATTTCTGCAGAAAATTCAGATTATTCTCTGAATAACGATTTCAATTATTAAAATACTGATAGTAAAAATACGAATGAATCGTCGTTGAAAGATGCCATTACCTTACTTTATCCTACCGAAACACGGTACTGTGGTTATGGAATATGGGTGGACGCGGAGAAGAATGGCGCATGTTTGGCCAAGCTTAAGAAAGGTCACTTATTATTTATTTTATGTCTATTACGGGTTTTGTGAAAAACGTCCCTACGTTTGATTTTTTGGTGAATAACATCCATACCTATTCATTTTCTAGTGCAAAGCGTCCTTCCGTCCAATTCCCGTTAGAATGCACCGTTAAATCCAAAAAAAATGATTTTTATTTCCCAAACTGAAGGGTAAAACCGTCCGAACACCCACTCCTAACTTTTATCCCTTCACTTCTATTTCACAAAAACAGAGGCCTTGGAAGGAAGATGGAGGGACAGACGTGGGTGTCTTCATATCACACTTAACCCTTCTCTTCCGTTCACCGCATTCTCCTCTTCGTTCCCCGCCTCGTCATTCAGGGTCCAGGATTTGTTGAATCCCTCAGTGCGAAGCAAGCAACTGTAAGAAATGGGTTTTTATTTCTGACAGTTCTTTCGATTTTTGGCTTGGTCGAATGTTTTCATTTAGTTTTCTAGTGTTTTATCACTGTTTTGCATGTATATAGTCGAAGCACTTGGACTTGCACTCAACATGCGTCGTCTGATTTTTAGGGACCCCGTAGATGCTCCACCAGTGTACGGTATGTTCTTCAATCTACGTTTTCTCTACGTGCATAACCCAAAAAATGATGTGCATTCACCTAATTTCAGTGTGGGCTACCTCAATCGTAATGTGCAATAACCACATTTTTGGAACTTTTTGACGTGTGAGAGTTGTCAGTTTCCAAAGTGAACATTTTTTTATGATGATTCGGTTTCTAATTTGTGTGCGAAATTGGGGATTTTCTGTTGTTTCTGAAAAATGTTCATGAGTTATATGTATCTATTTCAAATTCTTGCTGGATATTTGTTTTTGAATTTCCTACCATTTGCATGCAAGTGGAAATTCTCCATACTTCACTGTTAAAGTTCATCATGGTGGCAATTTTTTTGCAAAGCCAAGCAATTTGGTGTATGAAGGGGGGTTTGTGTTTTTCATCGATTATCTTGAGGCTGCATAGTTCACGAAGGAGAATTTGATTAAATTCTTACGTGTGGTTGGTTTTTCATCGATTATCTTGAGGCTGCATGGTTCACGAAGGAGAATTTGATTAAATTCTTACGTGTGGTTGGCAATGACATGGTGTTGGAGTTCTATTATATGACGCAAAGGATGGTTTTAGGAAAGGGATTGATGAGATTGGCAAGCGAAAGGGATATTGAGGGCATGCTCAGGGACATGGAGGGCCATTCGTTGTTATAAATATATGTCGTAGCCCCAATGCAATCGTATGCATTGTCGTTGCATGCGCATGAAGTTGATGACAACCAAGTATTTGAAGATTGTTATATACCTATTGTCGAAGAGATGCAACGAGCTGGGGATGAAGGTACTTAGGCAGAGCATTGTTTTGAGGAACATGCTGAACAATTG
>CAIGRO010283465.1:442-19965 GCA_903798355.1 Fraxinus baroniana | reverse complement strand
CTGATTTTTTATAATTTCCCTAAGTTTTTCCCATTTTGAATTGTCAAATGCACTGGGCCACAGGCCTGTTTCAGCGAGCTAATTCAAAAGCTGGGCTTAATCCATCTGATCGACTGATCCTTAGCTGGTTACAATTAGGGCTCAAGCATAGATTTCACGGGCCAGCGAGTGATCTGGGCCGATTGCCATTCGTCCGGGAGAAAATAATCGTAACTAGCTGAAATTGTAAAGAGTGTCTTTTTTTGACCTCCCATTTTGAAATATGACCGAAATTTGCAAGCTTTTCATCCATGGCTATTTTCTTGCAAAGGGGACTAAATTGGTAATCTGAAGATACAACTCTTAAGGTGAATTAATTGTTTGAAGTGTAATTTTATTGAAGCTTTAACTGTTGTGTTTCTTGGATTTTCTTTTCTTGGTTTTGGCTAAATAAAAATGCTAACTAGTGTTAAATCAGCTGATGTCATTAGACGCTAGGCATTCTGGGAAGTTGATTCAGCGCTATTTTATTAACACCCTACTTGTAATTCTCTTCTAATTTCTGTGTTTGCTGTGGAATATTTGATGCATACATGTATGTGTTGTGTAAATTTTTATTTTTTTTCTGATTTAGATTTTCAGTTGAGTTATCACAAATTTAATGAGTCTCAAAGAGAACAATTAGTTCTCAAGAGATTACATGATAGTGAAACTGTGGCGCTAATAAGTGATGCTGGGACACTAGGTATCAACGATCCTGGAATGGAACTGGTGAGAGACACATATATTAATGCTGTGATATTCCACTGTACACTACACATTTGTGTTTCCTGTATATGTATACTCACGAGTGTGTACATATCTGTAAATATACTTGATTGCATGTGCATATACATACATGTAATAGCCAGAATTCATTGAGCTGATAATATCAGTGATGCTGGTCTCATGTATGGTATTTTGGAATATGGATGTAGGCAAAGTATACCTGTTATTTCCGTCCCTGGGGCATCTGCTTTGATTCTATTAACTAACGAGCTCACATTTGGTATTCCTCTTATAACTCTGGTATTTAAAATCAATTGCTTGATTATATTGAAACATTGCATACAACAAGCATGCAGTTGGAGAAGAGAGAGGCTGATAGTTTCTGCAAATGAAGCAGCGACTTAGGTCTTCTTTGTTCCTCATCGCAAGCTCTCTCAATTTTTTGAAGAGGTTTCTTCAATTTTTGGCGAATCTATATAAGTCTTGTCAAGGCCTGTGGTACCGTTTGTAACCATTGTTGCAAATATAAGTTTAACAATGAAACATATAGGCATTTAAACCTCACTTGTTGGAATGAACACTAAAGCTATCTCCCACATATTGTGATTCTTTATTCTTCTGTTCTGAAGGATTCTGGAACTGCTTTACTTCTGGAAAATCAATTTCATAGTGTGTATTATCTTTATTTATTCATTTTTTAAACTAAGGGCAAATTTTAATCCAAACCAGATTATAAACTCCTTTTTTAGAATTAGTTGTCTCTAATGGTGTACTTAAAATAGTACATTCTGACTAATTTTCTTCTTTTTGTAACTTGACCTCTTGTTGATTTTGATACCAGTCAGCAAACAAGATTTTTGCTTCAGTATCGTGAATTCTTCATATTCTCGTCTACTTCTGAAAAGTGAAACTGAAGAAATACAATGTCTACGATCATTATCTAATCACTTTGCATTTATCACAGGTAATATCTCATTGCTAGGGAGATGGCTAAAATACATGAAGAGGTAAGGATTGTAATTTGTGATTTTCCTATGTGTTCTCATTCAAAGTGCCATTTTAGTAATTGCCTGATCTAGTTTTCTGAAAAGAGTGGAATTAAGAGAGATGACAAATTATAAATTTGAAAACTGAGATGCAATATCCATTATTAGAATTGCAATTAGACAATCTATTATACAACACTTGAGTCATGGATACCAGGGTATACAGAAACAGATAGCAAAGCCAAAACATGGAACGCAGTTCATGCCTGATCAAAAATTGAAATTTAACCAGAAAAACTGGAAATTACTTCGCTGACAACTTCTTCAAAAGAAGTAATAACTGAAGTCGGTAAATTCAACTCTCCCCCTCTCTTTTCCTGGAGAAATTTAGGAGTTGTTTGTAAAGCTGTATTTTTACTTATCTTTGAACATTAACCATATATGCCATTAAGGAGCAAAATCTTAGACCTCCCGACAAACTAGTTCCCTCTATCCTCTTCAGTAACTGTAGGCAAGCCCTTTGGACGGGAAAAGGGAGAAACAGTATCTGTTTCATTGTTCGCTCTAATTTCATTATGTTTATTGGCAATCTGTTTTTATTATAGTTGTTGTAGACCCCCATTTTATCTGTTATGAAGAAGAAGTGGAGCTTCCTGTGTTAAATCTTTGTGAGTACTGCTTTGAATTGCACGCCCTTTATCAATTTAAATTCCTTAGGGTGTCTTTGGTAGAAGGAGTGGAAGTGGGTGAAATGGAAAGTAACAGGTATGTTCTTTCCGTCCCTTTTGGAAGGAAGGAAAGTGGGAGGCAATTTGGATTTGTAATATTAGTTAGAATGGAAAAGGAAAGAAGATAAAATATCGAGTTTGTGGAATTTACTAATTTACCCTTCTTATATACATAAAGGGAATTTTTTTAAACTAAAATGTTCTTTAGGAAAAGTTGACAATGAAAACGAGTCTAAATGGACTGAAAACTCTCGTCAACTTCGTCTAGCTTTACAAGAATGCCTAGATGGTTTGAAATTTGTGCAAAGGAAAAGAAATAGAATCGACTAGAAATTCTCGTCAACTTTGTCTGATTTGACAAGAATCCCAATATGGTTCAAATTCGTGCAAAAAGAAAGAGATAATATCTAAATGAACTCGGCATTCTCATCAAATTTGCTTAGCTTGACGAGACTTGAAATTTCATGCAAAAAGGAAGAGAGGATTTTGTAACATTTTTAAGAGAGAAGGGCATATTTATCAGGAATTTTACAAACCCAAAACTAGTGGATAAAATTCATTTTCATACTCTAGAAGTGTTATATGGAGGAAATTTCTTCTATACATAATGAAGAACTCAAGATGGGTAAAAGAGTAAGTTTGGGCACTTCAACTAATTGTTATGTAGTTTTTTCTTCAATTTTCCCTCAAGTTTGGGGTGTGATGAAATGATGGGTGGGATTCAGTTCTATTATCCATCCTTTTTGTTTTCTCTCCTACCAAATGTTGGACATGTTAGCGTTTCCATCACAATTTTGCATCCCATTTCTATCATTACGAAATGGACTGTTTAACAGTTTTCCTCCACCACACTTGCCTAACTTTTTGCATAGTGTCGAAACTGTCTTCGATCTGAAGAAATTGTTGTGTTCTGTGTCCTTCATGAATCCATGAACAAACTAGCTTGCTTGTATAATAAAATTGGGGTGATGGTGATCATTTAACAGTTAGTATATGGACACCTCATCTTTTCTTGATTATGATCCTTTCCAAATTACTACTGAAATATTATGCATACATGCGATAAGATTTTTAAGGTGACTTGTAATTTTTCCTTTTTTCGTGTTCCTTTTTTTCTTTCAATCTTGATGATTTACCGATTTCTTCGTACTTTAACAACTATATATAACCCAATTTACAAGAACTACTCACTATAAATGTCCAGGCTGAAATTTGTATTCTTAGCCAAGGAAATTACTAATTATAATCACAACAACCACTTTGTACAGTTGAGTGCAAGCCTCTAGCCTAGTCCCTTGATTTTACCAACTCGTTATTCGCGTTGTCATTTGAAAGACTTAAAAGACATAGGTATAGCCTTATCAGAATTTGGCAGTAATCAATTAACACCAAACCTGTTACTAAAGTAGTGGAATAGTTCCATTTTTCTTTGATACAAGGGGATGCAAAAAATGTGGGTGTAGCAGTTATATTATGCATTCTTTATATTTGAATCTTTAGCCTTCATATAATTTTCTATCAATGCCCAGAAGATAAAGGAGCACCAAGGGACATACGCAAACTGTGGGGGATTGTGTCTAGTTACACTGAAACTGTAAGACTTTCAGAATGCAGAGTGGATTTAATTCTAATCAGTGAAACCTGAAAATTAGAAAATTAATCATAACATTTGGCTACCTGTGTGTACGTATGATTTATACACGTGCATTTTTGAAATATTACTCTGGTAAAATCGTTTTAATGTAATTATTTCCATGGAGATATTTTCTCATTGTTTAGCATATTCAATCACTCATACTATACTCAGAAATGAAAATGACCTAAAATGGGTGTTTCAATGTGAATTATTTCATTTGCCTCCCATTAATAAGATATTATTGTGTTCGTTTAGTTCTGGCGTGGTTCTATTGGGGCCAAACAGTCATTCTCAGCCCACCAACCGAAGGGAGAAAATAATTACACTCTTGATTGAAGGAATGACAATTGGCAAGGATGAGACTCTTACTGAATCTCAACTAGAGAATGAATTGGAAGAGTTGATCTCGAAAGGGCATAGCGTTTCTATGGTAATGGCTTTCCCCAAGTTTATGTTTCTTCAGATCTATTCAGTTCATACAAATGCATATCCTACGGTTTCCCATGTGGAATTGGGCTTTATGCCGATTGCATAGTTTATAGAGAATGATCTGCGTGATGCTGATGTTATTCAAACGTTATTGACTTGTAATATTGGTTACTATAAAAATAGCTGATGCATGGAGGACATAATTAATTTGTTACTTTCCTCTGGCTAGTTGATTTTGTTACTTGGTGGCTACCTTTGATTTATCTATTACAATTTTGGTTGCAATATTTCTCAAATGCCACGAAAAATAGAAATATTAGATTCATGTCTGGCATTTGCAATGTCCTTAAAATCCACCTAACTAGGTTCCTTGGATTCATGGAAACATAGTGCTCATTTGCACTGACTTTCGGTCATGAAATAGAATTACGTCTCAAAGTGGATTCTTTTAGGTATGTAATTCTGATTAACAAGGGAGGAGGACTTGAAGAGGACTGTAATACACAAAATTAGAATGTTTAGGAGAAAAATGCCTAGCTGGAAAACACCTAGGCTGCCCTAAACATTAAATAGCGCATCTTTAATTATCGTGCTCTCAATTGTGCTACATGTGATAAGAGAACGTGTTTTTGTAACTTAGGTTCTTGTCCTGAAATATGCGCCAAATCAAAGACATGCTACAGAATAACACTTAATTTGAATTTTTAAGTTTCCACCAAATTGATGGGAAATGTTAATATCATACTTTGTTTAACATTGAAGTTTCCAAACAAATTGAAGTGCTTGCCTTATAATTTACTCTTATGTAAAAGATAGGGCATTCAAATGCATTTTTGCTTTGATAACATTTACTTGCTGTAGTTTGGAGCTTGCTTTCTATACTTCAACTGAATTTATTCATGGATTCATTATGGTAGATTGGTAAAAGCTTGTATAGATAACAACCTTTATCCAATACAGGCAGTCAAGTTGGTGGCTGCAGGAACATCAGACGGCAATGGAAATTAATTTGATTTATGGTTGGACTATACTAGTTTCTTAACACGCTAATAATTTGTTGATATCCATGTGTCAATCTAGTGTGGTTAACTACGTAATTAACCTCTTCAATTTATTTCAAGACTATTTGTAGGGAAGATTCTGGTGGTCAAGGACAGGCTACATCCTGCAGGGGTCCGAAGGTGTGTCCCTTACATTGATTCCTCGAGCAAGGAATCTTTCCTTCCAAATTATGTGAAAATTACTATGAGTTATGAAGGCAGAAGGCTGATGCTGAATGCGGAATTGAATTTGGAGAAACTAATGGCTTGAAAATCGACGTTCAGCAATTTTGATGAGTTTCTAATTGCATATTTTAGTTGTAGTTATGATTGAACCAGTCAAGAAACAAGAACTCTAAGAAAGCATGTACCTTAAAAAGTGCTTTCGAAAATCCTAGATTTTGAATATGTTAGGGAGTTCTCAATAGTGATATCTTCTTAGATAAGAGTGCTGATCCCCAATATATGTAAAAATTAGTGTATGGACAGTGTCCGAATTTAGTTTTTTCTCTTCTTATTTACTATTATGGCAACTGATATTTGCCTCATACAAGGGACAGACAGGACATGAAGATCAAATTCCGTTACCAATTAATCAGAAGAAAATTCCTTGTGTTACACGGATATTTTTGCCAATTTGTTAGGTGATCCTGTCTACTAAAATTATTGAAAATAACCCTATTTTATCCTCTAAAAAAAAATAATAATAAATTTGAATAGACAACGTAGTTAACAAGGTATAATCTTCGTAACTACCAAGAATTGAGCCTCGACAGCCGCTACTGATTAAAAAAATCACCAGAGTTGCATAATAATAATATTGTTCTTTCTTACCCAGCAAATGAGATGCCTAGGGCATTACAACTTTGGATTTTGGAGTGTTATTTCAATCATTATAATTGAGTTAAACTCATGAGTTTCAAACCATTTAAATATTTTTCTTTTATGAGTCGATTTTAAGAACAAGTACTAGACCAAGCTAAAGTTGCAATCAAGCTAGCTAAAGCGCTAACAAGCAAGGAAAAATCCGAGGTTAGATGGAATCAGGTGGCGACCACCAGATTTTCCTATTCTCCAGCTATTTGATCTTAGTAAAAATTCTACATTGAATCTTTGAAAACTAACGGATGTAAACAAATAGCTCGCCCCTTCATTAAAACAGGCTTCTTATATTGGGAGCGACTGGATCGAGGTTACCCACAATTGGTAATGGCACAACCAGATGAGTAGAGGATATAATATGTGCATGTTTGACAATCATATTTTTCAAAAATAGTGTTGAATAGTTGTTTTAGAAGAATGTGTGGTTAAATAGTAGGAAAACTATTGGGTTTATGTACATAATATTTTGTTGTGTGAATATGTGATTGAAAATGAGTACTTAGAATAAAATAGTTCGAAAAGTATTGTTTTCAAGTAGGGGCTATAGCAATATTCATCAGATGTATGCATTCAAATGGGTAGTCTGAACTACAAGTAAATTACACAATCGATTAAATGATCAACCACCATTTAAAGTATGGAGGCAAGAACACATATCTTACTGATTGTAGTTACCTAATTATAGATACAGCTAATAAGAACAGTATAATTTAAATTCAACCAACTTATGCCTAACTACTGTTACAACAACAACTATATCCATGCTTTCAATGGAGGCTTAAGACCTTTGTTTTAGGTCCACCAACTGGTGGTTATGTTTTCAAAACCCAAAGATAACCCTAAAAATAACTTGTAAAAAAACCTATGAACCAACCCTTTTGGTTCATAGTTGACATTTTTGATTGTTTTTTACACAAGTTTCTTGGGCTTGTAACTTGTCCCCACGTGAGAAAGAGGGTATAATTGAAAAGGAATATATTGCCTTTTATAATCAAGAACAGAAGGTTGGAGGGTCATAATTCTTTCTTTTTGTTTATTTATGCTGTTTTTTTAATATTTTTTTGTATGTTAGAGTCATTGTTCAATGATAAGGAAGGTTGGTTTTCTGGGGATCTTTGGCATCAGTTTTGTCTCCATACAACCTTTTAAGCCAGCTGAGCTCCTTTTTCTCAATTATAATCTTGAGCAAGAATCACTTTTTTTCCAGGTAATATTCAGTTTTTTCCTTTTCTTAATTCATTTCTTGGTAGTAATACTGATTGTTTATGCTTATATAAAGGAAAACTGATATTATTTCCTATGTTGGTTTTCAATTTATTTCGAAAATTACAAATGATGATCAATTGATGGTGGTGATTATGAGTTAAACAGAAGATGTTGATTATGTATTTATGCACTTCTGAGTGTTTCATATTATCGAATTGAGCTAAAAAATAGTTTCTTTATTGGAAATTTATTTTCCTTGTTATTTTTCTGATGCCTGTCGTTTCCATCAAGTTCTGATTACTATTTATTCTTCATCCTCAGCTCCCGGTCTCTCCTTTATATCCTTGAAATCACTGGTAATAGAATTTATTTCAGTTGGTGACAAATGGCTACGTTTTGTTTGATTTTAACTACCGAAGGAGACTGCTAGCAAATCCATATTTTATATTTCAGAAACTTTTTTCTTATCAATCATCCGAGCTTCCTAATGAAAAAATGTCTCTAAACCAACCTCCTGTTTCTCTAGCCTATGCAACAAACTTATTTTCTGGAAATTCTGTAACGACTCATGACCATGTTGAAGCCGAAACTATCAGAACCAGAGACGAGATGGTATTTATTCCTCCAATTGGGGTTCCCGCAAGTATTCAGCAAATCAATAGGCAGTTACATGCGATGCCTGGTTTTTCAGATGGTAATACTGTTTTGACTGATCCTCAATTTGTTCCTAAAGAACCACTCCAATCCTATAGTTTGGAACAAAATCCTCAGTATCAGGGATTATCTCTCAGCTTGGGATCTCGTGTATCATCCTTGGTTCAGGGTCCTTCGACTTTCAACCAGTACACGAACTCAAGTCTGTCCTCCCCGTTGAGTTTGCATGCTGTACATTCTGAGGCCCAGGTTTCGCAAATCAATGGACTAAAGAATGTTGAATACCTGTCATTTGATTTAGCTGGGGGGACTCGGGATACTGTTCAATACGGAGCTGTCAACAATGTTCAACTCTTTACAAGCCCCAAAGAAATGCATTCTGCGTCATCTCTACATGAAGCAACAGGAATCACAGGAACGTTTTGGAACTCGAAGTATCTCAGTGCAGCTAGGGATTTACTCGATGAACTAGTCAGTGTTCATAGAGCTCTCGAGAAGCCAGAAAAATACCAGGACTTCAATTCACTTGGTCGAGATGGCTCTATAATGACGGATGTGAAAGGGGACCAGATGTCTTCTGAACCTCACGAGTTATCTATCAGTGCCTCTTGTGAACTTTCACCTTCTGAAAGACAAGATCTACAAAACAAGTTGACAAAATTTTCATCTATGTTGGATGAGGTGAGACCATTTGGATAGTTCATTCAATAAATTTTTACTGAAAGGAGGCTCTGTATATTCCTTCAATAATGAATGTTTGTCGCCTTAATTCTCCTTCTCTATCAGGTCTAAGTCCCAATAAATATACTTGATTTAGAGTTTACATATGTTTATCCTGCTTACTTTATCCGTATTTTCGGACCAGTTGTTAAAGGGTTGATACTGTTTGGCTGTAGGTAGATACAAGGTACAAACATTATCACCATCAGATGCAAATTGTGGTATCATCCTTCGAAATGGTGGCAGGGCGTGGTGCTGCCCAACCATACACTACACTTGCCCGTCGCACAATTTCCCGCCAGTTCCGCTCCTTGCGTGAAGCAATCAAGAGGCAAATTCAAGTTACTCAAAGAATGTTGGGTGAGCAAGATGTTACTTCAAGTGGTCAAGGAGTGTTATCTCGTCTCCGCTTTGTGGATCAGCAACTTAGGCAACAAAAGGCACTTCAGCAGTTTGGTATAACTGGACAACCTTGGAGACCACAAAGAGGCTTGCCGGAAAATGCTGTTTCTGTCCTTCGTTCTTGGCTTTTTGAACATTTTCTTCACCCGTATGTTATTTATCTTCTCATTGGCACCACTGCCACACCTATTAATATATAACAATGTTCTGACTACTGAGTTTTGGTTAATCCACAGTTACCCTAAAGACTCGGAAAAAATCATCCTTGCAAAGCAGACAGGATTGACTAGAAGCCAGGTATCTATTCATATGTTCAATAACTGAACCTTGATCTTTGATAACTAAAACTGTTCAATAGACTTCATCTAGCACGTTCCTTAGCATAATTTACATGCAAAAGTGTAAACACAATCTCTTTAGTTAAACTGGTGCCTCGAAATTAATTGTTATAGTGGAAGCATAAATTTCACGCTGGATCAGGTTGCGAACTGGTTTATCAATGCACGAGTACGTCTTTGGAAACCCATGATTGAGGATATGTACAAGGAGGAGTTCGGGGATGCAGAAGCAGAAGCAGAACCTAAGACTTCGCCAGAACATGCAACGGCAGCACAGGAGAAGTCTTTTTATGATGATAGAGAGGAACAACTTCAGGGAAGCTTAATGTCTGCGTCTGTAAATGGCAATCACCTGACTCATTCCAGGGAGTTCAGGCCTGAAGAATGGAATTTACATGAAGCAAATTTGAGCTACCAGGCTGGTCCTTATCAAGACAATGAACTTAGGATTTTCTCCGATGAGACGGTATCACTCGAGAAGACTGGTTGTGGAGTTGCTGGCGATAGACATGACGTTTCCATGCCAAGTAATACAATAGAAAATCAAGTGTCACTTGCACTGGGGTTGCAGCATTGTGAGAAAAATCCCCAACCAATATCTGGTGGAATGCAACCAAGCGAAGATGAGGCTACAGCTTCTTCAATGGTTCTCGATAAACTGGAACACCGGTACATAGATCCTGTAAATCAACAGCACAGATTTGCCAATCCCCACCTCTTATCTGATTTTGTCACATGATAAAAAGGTCACCTACAACATGAGACAGAGGCTGAGATGCTTTGGCCTGTTATAATTTTTTGCATATGGTCTCTATTTTTTGTGCAGAAATAATCAAGAAGTCCAGAATTAAGCACGATACACTTGTTCTGATATTCCGTTGTATAGTATGTAAAGTTCATGGAACACTTGTTTGAGAATTATCCCTCGACTTCTAAGAATTAAGAAATTGAACCGAAATAATTATAGCTAGCAACCCCCAATTTTATCGTTCTGAGAATTACCCTTCAGCTTTTTATGACCATTCTTAAGACTGAATAAACATGAATGTGATTCTATGTGCAAATAAATGTGAAATTGATTTTTGGTATTTTACAGTTATTTCTCATCTCAAAATGAGAAATTGTTCTATTTTTATTATTTAAAAAACACATTGTTCATGCGAACTATAATTAAGACTCGTTAATTCACTTTAATACATTTCTCTAATTTTTGTTCGGTCTATTCACGTTTGCCAAAACGATCTAAAGGACAAATGAGCATATTATGTTTATCAGTTTATCCAACTCTTACATGCATCTTATTATATGAAAATTATAATGATCTTAAATTTCCTTAGATATAATTTATGATAACATACGAACATTAAGAAAAAAATCTATAAGATCCTAATTTTTTTCTTTAACGTTGGTATTCTAGTTTGTGGATAGTCGTGTTCAGACATTGACGGTGCCACCTTTACACCTTGCTTTAAAACTCTAGTACATATGGTAGCATACTAGCATCCACTTGTTCCAACTTCTTTTGATTCGTTTATGAGTGTTGTCTTAAAAAAATGTAATCACGTAGAGAGAACTTTTTGAGCTACTAATCTGGGTTTTTCCTTAAAATAAATAATCTATAATTATTTGAAATTAATTAAAAAACGAAAGCTTAAGAAAATTAAATTCAATCCGATAGAGATCTTTGAATGTTAGAACATAAAAATCACATAGCAATACATGTAGAACAAGGGTAGGTCGAAAACTGGCAATGTAGCACTTCCTATAGGAACAAAGTTGCATTTTTTTTTTTCTTTCGGAATTTTACGAAGGCTTTTTCCAATGCCAAAAAAAGAGGAATTTTGGTATTTAACCTTTGGCAAAACAGGATGATCTATGTTGAAAATGTGATTTTGATTTTATCAGATAATGTTATAAAGTAAGGAGATGTTCTCTTTATGTTTCAGTTTTCTATTTTGAGTTTTGAATTCATTTTGAGTTTTGCGTTTTGTGTTTTGAGTGTCCATTTTGAAATTGTTGAAAATATGTTCTTTTTTACACTTAGAAAACTTGTTTTGAAAACACTCAAAATGCTTTTTGAAAATTTTGGTTTGATTATAGTTGAAAACACTCTTTTTTTTGTAAATTTTTAATTTGTTTTCAAAAACGCGTTTTCGAAAATAAGAAAGAGAACACGTTTTCACCATTTTGAAAAATCAAAACAGAGAACGACTTGAAAACGGTAAAAAGAACATGCTCTAAGCTTCCTTGTTTTCATCTTTTTGCTACCGAACTGTTTCATTTCCTTTCCTTTCCTTTCCTTTCCTTTCGCGGTTTCATTTTGTTTGATTCTTGGGTTTGAAAATGAATCTTATCAAAGGATTCTGGATGACGCAGAAAAGCTTTCTATAGGCTGTTTAGATTGTTCAGACACTTTAATCAGTGAATAGGCCTTGGAGTTTTATTGACCAACAATATCACCAGAAAAAGAAAATAACAATAATAATAATAATAATAAATAAAAATTGCTAGTACTAGAAGGGACAAATGGTAATCATTACTAGTCTCTTTTGGTCTCTTTCGTATGAGTTTTGCTACTCTTACCGGGGTGACAACCCCCTTGACCGACCCCTCACAATAGTGGGGCCCACTTTTTTTTGAGATTTTTTAAAAAGGTGGGCCCCCCACCCACTGTTTAGTGGAGCTCGTGCTTCGTGCTCGTGAACATAGGTCAAGTGTCATGCACCAAGCACGCTTCTCCCCTCATCTAGCATGGCAATGCGTCAACAGCTAGTATAACTATTTATCGAATAGTACACTAATGATATCGTTATATGAAGATATTGTGAAACATCATAATCATAAACGTGCGTGTGTGCAGGCTGTATTGGGCTTGCCGGCCTAAGCAAGGGGAGAAGGCTGCTCCATGGTGTGGAGCCTCGAAGGCCACACGGCGGTCTGTGATACCGAGTATCGAACTACATTAACTCAAAAGTGTTCGTGCTCACTCTTATATTTTGCCTAAAACCTAATTTGGGGACTATGTGGTATTAGAGCCAACACTAATAAAATTTTCAAATAGGTAAATAACCCACAACACCATTAGTAACAAGCATGAGAAACTAATTTTAATCATCACATTCTTGTCTTCCAGGATGATAACAACAGCTAATACGAAAAAGGCTAGATATTCCCATATGTTTATGGATTCTCAATCAGACAATCTTAAAACTAGGAGTGTGCAAAAGACACTCTACTTTTCATTGCTTTTTCCTTGATGGCAGAAAACCCTAATTCAGCAAGAAAACAATATATCATATTGGCTTCTTTCGGCCCTGTGAATAGTTAGAGAGAAGTTTGACAGGCAAGTGCTTTTTTAGTGGCCCAAAGAAATGTAATAGCAGGCATTAAAGCTGAAATCTTGATGCCTTAGCTTGTTGTTTTGTACTCATGGAAGAATGAGGTGGGATGGGGTGGGTGGGTAGGTGGGGTAGGTCTGGGGACCATTTTTACCATATCATTTTCAGCATTTTCACTTGGTTAATAGCTTTGCTTGTTTAAAGATGTTTGCAGAGCTCTGTTCATGTAGCTTTTATAGCTCTCAGTGTGCTGACATTGGGTACCCTATACTATACATCAGAAAAAGAGGAGGCATACAGAGAAAGAATCTTTGCTTTCCTTCTTGAATGAACTATTATCAAGTTAGAGGCATGTTTGCTTCTACATTTGCACTTAAATATTGTTTCTTTCACATGCTAATTGCCTAATTCTGTAACTTATTTAATTATGTTCTGATATTCATTAAAGTCAAAAAAAATAAACTAAAATCTTTTTAGTTAAACTGTGCAATCATTTCTAACTTTCATCTCTTGGTGTGTCCAGCAGACTACTTTCACCGGGTGTTCTTTCCAATCCCTACTCATTTCCCCACTCCACCGGAAATTATCTACGAGTAACCTACCAAACATGCATTCAGGAGTTTGTCATTCATCTTCTCTTCTTTATGTACCACATCTCCTTTACCTCTGACCTCACTCTGTAAAGATTTTGCAAATTCGAAAATTTCTGCTTGCGTCCATCATTTTCATAAGAATGCTTTTACTTTCTGATAGCAATTCAAGATTTTTACCATTCATTTGTACTTGCATTTCAGAAATCTTCTGTTTGTAGTATGAAACTGAAGTCTTTATTATTGTTAATTCCATTCCATATTTACTATAATAAAAACCATTTTCCTTCTTATTTTTAGTTTCTTTTACTCTGCACACTGTACTTCTGGTTCGCTTTCTGATCAAGATCCAATCTTGAGAAAAATATTTTTTCAGCGATTTTACTTCAAAGTTGTACTATGGTTTCACAAGATTCACCCTCAAATTCCAGTTCAAATATTCTACACCAATTCATTGTCTCAAACTCCATAGCTAGTCAAAACGAGCTTCGAAATCAACATTTTGATCCTTATTCAGTAGATTCAATTGGAAATGGTCCTTACCCCCAGTCTCTAGGTTTGTTGCCAAATATTTATTCTTTTGATGAAAGAATGTCTAGATCTACAGACTTTGTTCGTGCCCCTCAACTAACAGATGAAGCTAGTATCGACCGGGATAGACGACTAATCGATCTTCTTGGACCGTCGACTGAGGTTTCCCAGCAAGCACAGAGGCTATCTCTATCTCTAGGTTCAGAACATTCCAGGCAAAGATCATTAAATTCATCAAATTTTATTAGTCCTGGTTACATGATATCTGGAGAAGCAGCAAGAGAATCTTGTAACATGGGACTTGATCGAATGGCTAATGATTTTTCTTTCACCGGAAATGCCTTTTCTCCGATAAATCAATCTTGTTCGACATCGTATGGAACTGAATCATTTGCTGCTGCAATTGGGAGTTCAAAATATTTGAAGCCAGCTCAATCCCTTCTGGAGGAAATGGTTAGTGTTGGAGGAAAGGACATTGACTTGAGCAACCAGAAATACGTCGAGAAATTATCTCGCGGCTGCAAGGAAGGCTCTTTTGGACTCTCCTTTGAACTCAAAGCAGAATTATCGAACAATGAACTGTTGATTGAAAAACATGAAACTTATCTCAACATCGTAAAGCTTATCGGATTGCTTGAGGAGGTTGATTCTTACATTTGAACCTCGGATTACTCTAATTTGACAGCTTTTGTCTCTGTCTGCTTATTGTTTTCGATTGATGTTTACTTTCAGGTGGAAAGACGATACGAGGATTATTATCATCACATGGAGAAAACAGTTGCATCATTTGAGGTTATAGCAGGTTCAGAAGCAGGAAAAACTTACACTGCTCTTGCACTCCATGCCATGTCCAAACACTTTTGCAGCTTAAGGAATGCAATTTTATTTCAAATTCGTGTGACACGAAGACAGATCACCAAAGACATGCCGAGAATTAGCTCGGGTTTGTCTGAACTAAGCTTGTCTGATCAAGAAGCAAGACATAATCGAATGTCACTTCAACAGCTCGGAATCGTCCAAACATCAAGACAAATGTTTAGACCGATCAGAGGACTACCCGAGACTTCTGTGACAATTCTTCGTGCTTGGCTCTTCGAACACTTCCTGCATCCGTATGTGCATGTGCTCTATTATCTATTAATTTCAAGTTCTCTTCCCAAACGACGCCGGTTAAAGGGTTTTTTGTTTTGTTTCTCAGTTATCCTAGTGACTCGGAAAAGCTTATGTTGGCATCACAGACAGGCTTGACAAAGAACCAAGTACTTATTTTTCCTCTTCAAACGATTTCCATTGGTTTCGACTATTCTTATTTCTATGTATGTATGTCTTAAACGATTGTTTCAGGTTTCCAACTGGTTCATAAATGCTCGAGTTCGACTATGGAAGCCTATGATTGAAGAAATGTATAAAGAAGAATTTGCAGAGTCTTCAACAGAATCAGATCAAGTATTGACAAGCAGTTCCACCACAAGGGAAGGAGTTGGGGATTCTGCAGAGGACTTTTGCTAAATTTTTCTTCTTCATCCTTAACCAAATGAACTACATGATTTTGTTGCTATCTGTATTCTGATTATTAAGGGAGTATTACAAGTTGATTGCATTGCAAGTGATAGTTTCAAGATTAAAGTTTTTTTTTTTCCTTTTGAGATTATCCAAAGATGCTCTAAACAAAACCAAGTTAACTCTGAAAACTTTAATAGCAAATCATCGAGACAATGAATTTGTTTTCGTTAGGTTTTGAATTCCATTTGATGAAGTAACACAATTTCCGATCCCCCTTCAAAGAAAGCACCACATATCATGGCCCCTTCAAGAGATCATTTCTTACATCTATCTTTTTTCAACAAAGAAGATCACACACTACTCCGTCTCCAACGCTACCTTCATTAGTATGGATGCTCCACCACATAATTCACCATCTAGAGGCCGAACCTTTATACGAATCTTCTGCGCGCGCATGCAGAATTCATCTTGTAAATTCGCTTATTTCAACATAATTTCTTGTCCCGAGTTCAAACTGATAAGTATACACTATAATCTATATATTAAAAGATTTAAGAATTAAGAAACAAAAAATGGAAATTGGAAGTTATAACAAATTAAGCCAACTTATTTGAATAATTCAAACTATGCATTACCTACAGTAGTTTTAAGTTCTAATTGTCACAACACAACAAAAAACTATACATTAATCCAAATAAATTTGGTGTCGGCTTTCAAATTTTCAATCTGACTCAAAACCTTGTCTTTACATGCTCAAAATTTAGCACAATGTCCCAGGTGGGCGCAGGATTCATAAGCATTAAATTGATTTGCACAAAATCCTTCGGACTTCAACCCACCTGCCGCTTGTGCTGCCACGTGCCTCTCTTCTTTTTCTGTTTATTTTACCACTTCGCCCGATGATGGCTGGCATCAACTGGATTCTTTTCAATGAAGATTCTTCGCCACCTTTCCCACTTTTAAAAATCCCATTCATTGGCCTTTCATCATGCAAACTTCTCCCCATAATCAGCAATTTCCTTCCGGGTTAAATAAAAAAATATTAAATAAATCTATCACCTCAACCATCACCAGATGCTGTCGGTATAACCACCACACCCACATCAAACTCTAACCCATCTTCACAACCTCCCATCCACCATCACAGCCAACATCAACCCCTTCCAAATTTGCAGTCTTCCATGGTTGCCTTCCTTCCAATCTCCTAATGTCACGATTAGTAAACACAAATATCCTCCTCTATTTCCACTACTAGCACTGCCAATGAATACCATAAACCATCCCCTAATTCTTACTGCACTAGCAACAGTGGCTCTGAAAATTCTCAACCTAATGTATGGCTGCATTTGTCAATGACATCTGGTCAAAACCTACAAATTTAAATTCAGTCTAATCAAGATGAGAATGTTAAGGTGGATAAGTCGTAAGGCGAGAATAGAGAAGAAGTGAATGTATTCATGAGTTGGTTAAGGTAAGGATAAATTGTGGGAGAATCATATGAGACTGTTTAAGCCTATGAGCAGAGGCGGTTAGATGGATCATAATAAACTCTTAAGAGGAAGAGGGCAATCCAAAGTTTCATGGATTGACGAAATCTTTAAGGATTGGCTTTGTAATTTCACTCTAGTAGAATGAAGGGGAATCAAGTCAACACAAACATACTTGTATCCAAGAATTCATTTTTGCCCATCAACCAGAAAATTCATCTCCACAGCCAAATCAAAATTCATTTCTGCTAATGTTTTTCGATTCATATTAGGCTTTCATCCTAAGATCCCAATAAAATTATACTTGAAATCCTAAGAAAAACCATGATACTAGTTCTATGTTCTACATTAGTCATTACTCACTATAGCTCATATTACTACGTACACAGTGGCTAAAACACGCAATAGCTTCTGGGGACAATCTTCAAAAGTAATTTAAAGGAATTGAAATCTTGAAAAAGATTTCGGATGTCTGGTGTTGACTAACCGGAAGAGGGATTCCTGCAATTAGGCTGCTGCTACCATGAGCCATCAGCCCACCCCTTATGTATTCACTCTGACAGTAATATCAAATTATCCATTGTTCAATTCACCAGGAAAAGGAAATTGGTTGAACAATAAAACCCTTGATATAAAAATCAAAGAAAAAAAATTCGAAATGAGCAAAAATATTTCTTAGAGAAATTAGAATTTCATTAATCATTAGAATAAAACAAATAGCAATGAATCCAACACCTAGAAGCTCATAAAAGAAACCCTAATTGGTGGAACCCGCAGAAAATAACATCATTCGATCGCAAAAAACCAAGAAGGAAAATTTTCCGGCAAGATTGCAAAAAAAAATTTGGACCATTTCTCGATTTGTGCGTGTCATCCTTGCGCAGGGGCCATGCTAATCTTCTCTGTATCGTTCCAATTTTATCGGATGTCCCCGAAGGGACAAACTCTTCTTTCTCGCATCTCAATATAAACTAAAAAAAGGAACTGTGTTCAGTCGATGTGGGACTAGAATAGTTGGGATCGAATTAGCACAGTGCAAGTTAAGACTTTTGGTTCGGGTTAGATCTAGAAATTTGGGCTGGCCCGTTCGTACTAAACTGGCTTGCAACGCATTAGGTAGCAGCCCATGTATATTTTATTTTTATTTCAATTTTTTTTGACAGAAATTTTCTCCGTTCCTTTTTTTTTTATATAAGAACATCGAATATAGTTAAGTTGATTATATATTTTAAATTTAAGTTGACATTGGGTGCAAGTTGGCCAGTTTAAAAGAATATTTATGTGCCTCGGAGGTACTTCTAACAATGTGTGAAATAATAATGAATATTAGTAGAAAAGTAACAATAAATTAAGTTTCATACTCGACAAATTTACGGATAAAATGAATATTGAAGTTATTTTGTTGACAAATATTGAGAATGACATTGACATGGATATTGAGTTAATGTATCAAACTTCCACCGTGTTTCCGTTCGAGATCCTCGATTCTTTGTGTTCTACGTAATGCTATTGAGCCATGATATTTCACACGTGCTTCCATATTTCTTAATTTTCACGTAAAATTTGTTCGACAAACATTTAGTAGGCAATTCATAGAATCTTTTTCGACATCTTCATTAAAATAATTTTCAATATATTCTATGGATTATTATTTAGATGGTACAAAAGCTAAAAAGACTTCGAGTCTACATGCTCACTATGTATCTCGTAAGAAATCCAGTCCAATCTACCCGTATAATCTCGATCCATCAATACTGCCACTCGATGTTCTTAATATAACATATTTTCATTTTAAATAATAATCTTTTTTTTTTCAAGGTAAGGACATTATTCTTGAGATAATCGCTGGAAAAAAGAATAATTAATTCCCCTTTATAACTAAAGGATTTTTTGTGTTCAACTACTGGTCAGCATGTTCATCTTGAACTTTTTTTGGCACCCCTAGTTATAGCATTGTTTCTGTTTTAGTCCGTTAACTTTGGCAATAAATGTAACAAAAACTAAAGTAAATTGACAAATATGGTAACTGATCAAGTATATGACAAATGGGAATTTCTGAATATGTTCATGGAGCAGGTGAAACTGAAACCAGAAACACTGTCACAAATTTCAAACTCCTTTCTTTAAAATCCATTTCCATAAAGGTGCATATACTACAAGTTGAAGGGGTCATGGTTAGCACTTAGCCATAAGAGGCATGTAGTGGACGTAGGAGGATTTGGTAGAAGAGCAGTTGATTTGATCACATGAGCTCTCTCTCTCTCTCTCTCTCTCTCTATATATATATATATATATATATATATATA
>CAIGRO010283384.1:0-14109 GCA_903798355.1 Fraxinus baroniana | reverse complement strand
TTAATGCAATTCGAAAATAAATAATCTTACTCTAATTACAAAAGTGTCATAAGCAACATCCCTACCTTAAACACTTGGAGTATGAATATCCTCCTGCGCTTAATAAATTATAGCGTTCTCTTCAATTCTTCTTTCAGAAAATTTCCAAATTTAAGGTACCTTAAGTCTATGGGAAAATGGACGAATATCTTTATGTATAAGCTAAATAGTTGGGAAGAGAAAACGTGGCTTTTTGGGGTTGTAGAATATTTTTGTTTTGCTTATCAAACACAAAATGAAATTGAAAATTTGCAGCAACTAAAGTGGGAAAAAATAATTTAAATAGTATATTTAACTTTGTGCATAAATGGTGGGTTATGGAAAACATATAGGCACCCTTTTCATATTAATGGAAGTTTTGTTTATAATTACCATAATGGCATTAAGTGGTTATTAAAAAATAAAATGAAATGTCTAGAGGTTGATGGAATATAAAAATGAAATAAGAAATAAATGGGGATGAATTAGGGGTCGTTTGGTACCCCATAACCGGTTTATCTAATTTTTAAAATTTAAGTACTAAGCACATATGCAAAAATTAATATAATGCATGTCGTCAACAAAAAAAAATTATCGTTTAAGAGAAATTCGATACCTTACAAAATTTTAAAAAATAACAGTGCGCAAAACATTACTATCGTGACCAAAACTTTAGTTTGAACTCTTAGGAAATGTCGTAGTGATGAACTAACATAATCAAAATTATTTTTCGATTTATACAAGAAATTTTTTTATAAATGAAACAAAAGATTTTATTTTATTTCATTTTCTCACTCGTCTAAGTGTTCATAAGAGATTTATACAAATGAAACTTTTACTAGAGAGTTAAATGCATTCCAAGTCACCGAGCACTTGCCACCACCCATGCCACCGCTATGCCTTCAATTAACCTATAAATTTTGTAGGGATGAGTATCCCAAGTAATACGCAGTAGGAAAACTCTTAAGTAAATGGTAAAAACATATATTTTCAGAAATGCAACTTTAGTTATTTGTGTCACCGTCAATTTTGCAAAACAAACCGGTGATCAATCGGTTTGTTTACTCTTGGGTTTTATTAATCCCTTTCATGTGTCAAAAATATCTCTTTTTCTCTTTTTTGAAACACCAAAGGGTGAGTAACACAATAACACGTTAAATGCTAATAAAAAACAATGATTTTTTACTTCACTTACAAAAGAGTAGAAAACACCCCTATCTTGAATGATTGGAGTTTGAATATCCTTTGACGTTCAATATGTAGTAAAATGCAGTGTACTCTTTGCCTCTTCTTTAGAAATTTCCAGATTTAAAGTGTCTTATGTTTATGAAAAAAATAACTTTATGTATAAGTATTTTAGTTTGGGAGAGAAAATATGGCTTTAGGGATTGTAGAAAGTTTGTTGCCTACCACATACAAAATGAAAAAGGGAAATGGCTACTTATAAAAGCAAATGAAAATGGCATATTAAGGTGCATAATTGGTGAATTTTAAGAGGTAACGTGCACTAACTATTCAATTGAAATGGAAGTTTTGTTTGGTTTTTTTTTTTTTTTTTAAAATAACTATCATAATGGTTTTTAATTAGTGGGTTATTAAAATTGTAAATGATATGCTTAATGGTTATAAATGGTGGAAAGTGACACGTTACTTTTGAATGGCATTTATTATTATTATTATTATTATTATTATTTTTTGAAAATAATAATAATTGACATTATGAATTTTAAATGATTAAACGATTATGACACTTGGTGGCTAGCTATTAAAATTCAAATGAAATGTCTAGTGAAGAAAAAAATAAAGAAAAGTCACATTGAGGGATGAGAAAAAAAAATTAAAAGACGTGATTCAAAAGGTTGGAGTTATTTGAAGACAAAAATCATGTTTAAGGACTATTTGGCATAACAATAAGCGTGTCTATATTTTTTAGAATTTTAGGAACTTAAAATACGTCATCATAAACATTTAAAAGAAATTCGACACTTAAAAGACAAGTACGCACAAATTTACTATCGTGATCAAAACTTTAATTTGAACTCTTAGGTAGGGTCGTAGAGACTTAATATAACTCAAATTATTTCTGGTTTCTACAAGAAAATTTCTTTTAAGTAGAAATGCAAGATTTTTTTTTCTCTCGGTCACTATAACTCTCCCCACTTAAAATAATTTCATCTTCGAAATTTAACTTACTTGTTTAAAGAGATCGAGATAATTGGCTAACATGTCTTCTTCCCTTTCCCAAGTAGCCTCATCCTTACCATGCTTATCCCACTAGACTTTGGCTAATGCAATCATACGATTTCTCATGATCCTTTCTCTCCAGAATCATTGCAAGAGCTTCTTCATATGTCATATCACTCTGGACATCCAATGATTGAACATTCACCACATTCACCGCATGACTAGGATTTGGGAAATAATTTCTTAACATTGATACATGAAATACGTTGTGTACTGTTGCTAGTTCGGGTGGCAATGCTAAACGATAGGTTACATTGCCAATTTTTTCACGAACTTCAAATGGACCGATAAATCTAGGGCTTAATTTTCCTTTCTTTCCAAATCGTAGTGTTCCCTTCGTCGGCACCACTTTGAGAAATACTTCATCTCCAATCTCAAAATTCAATTCTTTTCTCCTTTCATTAGCATAGCTCTTCTGACGATCTTGGGCAATCTTAATTCTTGATCTAATTTTATGTATAGCCTCCACAGTCTTCTCAACTAATTCAAGACCCAAAACTCTTCTTTCACCAACTTCATCCCAGTATATAAGCCTCATACGGTGTCATGCCAATTGTTGTTTGTAAGCTATTGTTATATGAAAATTCGACTAACGGCAAATGATCTTCCCACTTACCACCCAAATCTAGGACCAAGCTCTTAACATATCTTCAAGAACCTAGATAGTTCGTTCAGATTGTTCGTCAGTTTGAGGATGGTAAGCAGTACTAAATATTAACTTAGTACCTATAGCTTTCTGAAGACTTATCCAAAACTTTGAAGTAAACCGCGAGTCTCTATTCGATACAATAGAAACTGGTACACCATGAAGTCATATAATCTCTCTGACATAAAATTGTACAAACTGTTCTAAGTTATAAGTTGTCCGAACTGGTAGAAAATGAACACATTTTGTCAGCCAATCCATAATCACCCAGATCGCATCATGATCTCTCACTGACCTAGGAAAATCGACGACAAAATCTATTGCAATCTTCTTCCATTTCCACTCATGAGTCAGAAAGCCGCGAAGGGTAAGATGGGCCTATGCTCTCCCAAAGTGGACGATACGTATGATATGATAATGACTGTGGTGCAAGGTCGGGTCTGTACACTGGTAGTAGTGAGTGATATAGCTATGTCAAGAGGGTGTTAGTTCACAATGACATTATAACATATGTGTTTACTTGGGATGCTTTCTTAAGGTTGAAAATTTTATTAAACAAGTTGAAACTACTGACTACCCTGTTGTATAGTTTGGAGGTGAGATCGTAATATGCGAAGGAACCATAGAATTGCCTATGACAATGGGAACCTACAAGGTAGTCAAAACCCACATGGTGTATAATGTGTTATGAAATAATCCCGCAAGCGTACGGGTTTGATGTACAAGTAATAATCGTGATGAGAGAGCATGTAGTAAAGCTTAATTCTAGTGTATTCGATATATGTAAATTTGTGATTATGACAAAATATGTTTGGTTTATATCTAACTACGTTTTACAACCATGCGAGCAATGAATAATTGTTTAAATTAAAGATGGTGAATGTATTAGATTTCCGACTCCACTAATCGACTCTTGATTTTAATTCTCAACTCGTGATAGTTAATTGTATCCTTGCAGTTGTGATGATCGATAATTTCACTTTTATTTACTATTCTCTTCTAAGATATAATAAACCTATGTTGATCTTTGATCATGACACGATCCTATTTCTAGTCCGCTTTCATATGACAAACATGTATTGAAGTTTAGGATTATCACACACGATCGCGTACTTCATAAATATTATTCCTAATATTTATACTGCATGTGTTCTATAAATAGTGTTCTACATGTTGTGAGTTTTCCAACACCATGAATATGCAACTTATTGCCCTAATGGTGCGCAATATGAATATGCATGTTGATAAAATCACAACGCTAGAATTAAACTAAAAATAACAAGTCTTTAATTAAAAACTAGAATCAACGAGTTTCATCATCCATCCAATACAATTAAATTTAGCCTAGTAGATTAATATAAGAATTTAGCCTTGCTGCTTCTTTGGGGCCAAATGCAATTTGGCCACTAAACTTTCCACGAGCTTCCTTTTTTGTACCCTTTTGCACTTCTATTGAGTCATTACTCTTCTCTTCATGTCCAATTGAATCATCACACTCTTGACTTCCGTTGTTCAATCTAAGATAACTTTCGATTATTTGCATTAGTCCTCATCTTCTCTTTTTTGCATCGATTAACTCCCTTTTCTTGCATCATTTTCTCCATTTTCATTGTATTCAGAACCTAAAACATAAAATAAACAACAAATTTATCCACAACTTAGTCCAAATAATAACGAATATCCATATTTTGACAATTTAGATAAGTGTACGAAATACATTTATCAAATCCCCCAAACTTGAAAATTTGTTTGTCCCGAAGCAAAAAATGTGTCTTTACTCAACAAATGGGCGAGATAACTTGCAATGTCTCAAGATTGGGATTTGTGTTATTATAGAAATTAGCTTCAATATCACACAGTTTAAATCAATCTCCACATGTTTCATTCAAAACTCGATGTGTGTCTGTGTATATACTCATGCCACAATTCAAGCTCGTGATTGATTCAGGTCCCAATCCCCAATAGTCTAATATTTCCTTACTCCACTCGAGAGATACACACACTCCCAAACTTATATTTTTCACTCTCTTTTCCCAGCTATGCTTTGAAGTTGAGGTTTTAGCTAATTCGTAATCTCCGCCCTCTCTAGCTCATATAATTTTGGCTAGTACAAGTTAACATTTCAATGAACAAGGGTTCTCCGATATTTTATTTTATCTTATTTTTTTTCGTCCTCCAATAATGAACTAATCTAACAATCTTCTGTCAACACTCTAATTTTCAAAAATAAACGTTTGGGGGTATCCGATTTTTTTTCTTTTTCCAATTAAGTAACTAAGTGACCCCCATAGCGAGCTTTCAGTCGATGACTCCTAAGTTGGATAACCATAGGGCACCAGGTTTTAAAGACCCCTACAGGCTTAATTACCCGAGTAAAAAAGGATTCGAAGAGAAGTTTTTCCATTAAATTGTTTTATCTTTTCATTTGTTAATATTAGCGCAATGCCTCTTAAACCACTTATTCTCGAAAACCGACCACTGACTTAGGATTTTTGCCTAATCTCATATTGATGGTTAATCCACACAATAATTTCATGCATGGAACCCCTATTCATCTCAATGTCTTCTATACTAGTTTAACCATCTCCAAACTGTTCTATAAATGGTGTAGGAAAGTATACGATCATGAGTTTCTTTCAGGATTGAATAAACTATGTTCAACTTCTCTCCTAGTATGAACCAATTCATTAACTCAAAATGCGAAACATGAGTATAGTGCGCAATAAATATCAAGTTTCACATCAATACATATCAATCAACTCAACGTATAATATCTCCATAATTTAAGTCTAACACACATCTCCAATATATATACATCACTACCGGAAAGATTATTCAACCCACACAAACACACATTAAGACTAAAAGGATTAAAATTTTATTATTTTTTTCTTGTTTTTTTAAAACACGACAATCACGCAAATGCAATTACAACAATCACACAAATGCAGTAAACTATACTCAACAATAAATGATCATAAATAGATCCAACCACGACAATCACACAAATGTAGTAAACTATGCTCAACAGTAAATGATCATAAGTAGATCCAACCATCCCAAACCTATCACGTTCATTGCCCTCAATTTTTTAAAAAAAAAAGAGAATAAGAAAAAGAACAAAAAGTAGGGCAGAGAAGGAAGGTGGTTACTCCACTGGTCAATCCGAAGGCGGCGGTGGAAAAAGGTATGTACTCATCGAAACCTAAAGGACCTGGAGAAGATGGAGGGGTGCAGAGGCAAGCGTGTAAGAATCTCTCATAACAGAGCAGAATGTTGACCCATCTCGCTCTGGATGTCGTTTACCACAACATAACTCTCATCAAGTCATCCCTGCATACCTCTCATCATGTCATATGAATGATCAACCTGGATACTAAGCTTATCAATCCGACCAGCATAACGATCCATTCTCTCAAAAAATAAATCGACCTTCCTACGCGAACTGGATTCATCCTCCCACACCAGCATTATATAGTCTGTATAGTATTGGTGCAGGTGTCCACGTGACAAACTCTCAAATTTGAGGATTCTAGTATCTAAACTATTTGTAGAATACCTTGGATGGTTTTCAGTTGATCCTGCAAGTAACTTCGTAGGAGTGGTGTGTCAGCGATAGAGTCATGCTGTGGTGGCAGTATGTTCCACTTGTAGTTGTTGTTGCTGCTGCTACTAATGGCGTTGTTTGCTTGCAATGATATGTTGCCATAAATTTCCAGCGATTGTACGAATGATAGCGACACTAGGAATGAGTCGTACCCTCGAGGATAAACATATCCCACTGATAAGGCTAGGAAAAACCATTTTCTGATTACCTGCGGTGCCGAACTGAACTCAACAATTTGATTGTAGATGAATGTTCCCAAATCAATCTTGAAACCTCGTGCCAATTGGAAAAGAAGTCTCACATTGGCAAAGTTGAACGTAGACATATGAAAGGTGGGCTCAATATTGTGGCACATAAATTTCATCAACATCGTCAACGAACGAGTCAATCGGTTGTATTCAAACTCTTCTCTACTTCGCCCTGTTCGCCGTAGAGCATCTAAACTACTTGGACCATATCATGCTCTATACGTATCGGGATGGTGTTGTCCCATGTCAAACCACAATATTCATCAATTACCTTGGAGGTGAACATCACCTACTTCACAAACCTAAGTATAGTGCTCATGGTTAGATTCTGGATCATCAATCTGTCTGTTAAATCTTGTATAGAATTCTTGAACCAAAGTTGGATACACCCGATGGGAATTTTCTATCACCCTTACCCACCGTGCTCTTCTAATAAGAGTAAAGATCTCATAGCCCTCGAAATCGTCTAGAACAACGTGCCTCTCTGGCCACATTTTCCTCTTCTAGAGTATTTTCTCCAAAAGTATCTTGTGATCAGCACTAAGGAAATGCCTCATTCTGCTATCGTCGACACCTGTACGTGCTGTAGTGCAAGATGTGCCAGTCGATTTTTTTCCTTTAGATATAGAGGCCGCGCATTGTCGCTTCGGTGACATTTCGTCACAAGACGAAGGAAACCATCAATCCAAAGGTCCAAGAAAAGTGACCAATAAAAGAATAGTAGAACGCATTGGAGAAGTGGAGCTAGGGGATGAATGTGCGTAAAGGTTTGAAATTCGTGATGCATGCATTGTCCAATTGTGTACAAAAGATGTGACATATACGAGTGCAAACATGTGAGAATGATCATCTAAGGACCAAAAGTGTGGTGGGTGAGTATGGTGCACAATTGTAGTCAAATTCTTCACATGGGCATTTAAATAAACACTTTGTAGACATATCTAAGAATTGACAATAAAGAAACCAAACCTGAATAGAATGAAAGCCCTAACACCAAAAAGTTTAAGTAAAACTAGTACTACCTAAAACCGAAAACCCATGACCACAAATGGCAAAGCACAAACCAAAAGAAATGCAAGAAAATTTTTCTTAGAACCAAGGTAGATAAATAGTTATTTTACCTTTGAAATCTTGAAAATGTATGGTGTGAAGTGAGAAAGGATGGTACTTTAATGGAGGGAGACACCTTAAAGTGAAGAAACAACCAAGATTAATGTGGAAATTGCATGGTCTAGGTAAAGAAGGAAATGAATGGTGTGTGGGAGGAAAGGAAAGAAAAAATATAAAAGAAAAGGGGAAAATAGGGCTCAAAAACCGGGTAGATGGGTTTTAAAACCCCTCACCTAGTTTAAGGAGTGCACCTACTGGAATGTGAGGTGCGTGCCTTACCCAGTTAGCTCACCTTCGAAGAGCTAATTATCCCCAGAGGGGCGCGCCTCGCCTCGCCTTTAGGCAAGGGCGCACGCCCTGGTTCACTAGGTATGCATCATTTTAATTTTAATTTTAATTTTTTTAACTAAAAATTATAAGTGGTATGACCCCCAAAACTAGAAAAATGCATAATATCTAAATACGTAGACAAATTCGAAAAACTTCTATTTTTCCTTTATCCACGTGCAATTTTTGTTAACATGCCTAAGTAGAATGGTAACATCCCCAAACTCATGAAATTCATGTTTGAAACTTAAGTGAACATATGCAAGATTGATGTGACTAATGTAATGGATGTATGATGTTGATTGTACGTTAATCTAGCTAAGTAATAAAAAATCATAATCTAATGCATCAAAAGTGAGTAAATAAAAGGGACGAGAATTGGGTTGCCTCCCAATAAGTACTGGTTTATAGTCTATAGCTCGACTTCGTTACTTGGGCTAGTCTGCAGCATTAAGTGGCACGATTGTTTTATCACTAGAGTAGTGACCTCCTAAATACACTTTCAACTATTGTCCATTCACTTTGAATCTCATTTGTTGCCCTCATATGCACTATCGTAAAAGGACCCGACCACCTAAATTTTATCTTTCCCGAAAAGAGCTTGAGGCGTGAGTTGAACATCAACACTTGCTAACAAACCTCAAACTCATTTTCCCGTATATGCTTATCATGCCATTTCTTAGTTTTCTCCTTATAAATCTTGCATTCTCATATAAATCCAAACGAAACTCAACGAGCTCATGAAGTTGAAGAACCCTCTTTTCCCCTGCTACCTTCATATTAAAATTTAGCAAGTACATTGCCCAATATGCCTTATGCTCGAGCTCAACCGGTAGATGACAAGCCTTTCCAAAGACCAGCTTATATGGAGACATGCCTATTGGTCAAGCCTTTCCAAATACCAGCCTATGTAGAGACATGCCAATCAGAGTTTGAAATGATGTTCTATATGCCCAAAGTGCATCTTCTAATTTTCTAGCCCAATCTTTACGTGATGTATTGACTATGGTCTCGAAAATCTTTTTCAACTCCCTGTTAGAGATCTCCATTTGGCCACTAGTTTGCCGATGATACGGAGTCACAACGCGATGTTTCACTCCGTACTTAGCCAATAACGAAGCCAGTAAGCGATTGTAGAAATGCTTCCCACCATCACTAATAATAGCCCTCGGGGTACCATACCTTGTGAAAATGTTTTTTTTTTCAAAAACTGAATGACCACGCGACAGTCTTAAGTTGGCAACGCCACGGCCTCGACTCACTTGCATACATAGTCTGCTACCACCAGTATATATTATTGACCATAGAAAGAAGAGAACGGTCCCAAGAAGTCGATACCCCAAACATCGAATATCTCAACTTCTAGAATGTTGTTTAAGGACATCTCATTCCTTCTAGAGATGTATCCGGCCCTTTGGCACTTATCACAATTCTTTACCATATAATGTGCATCCTTGAACAATGTAGGCCAATAAAAATCTGATTGTAGTGCCTTTATTGTTGTCTTGATTGCTGCAAAATGATCGCATATGGTGCCAAGTGGCAAGATTCAAAGACTTGATGTTGCTCTACTTCTTGTACACATCGGCGTATAATCTGATCTAGACCCTTTCTAAAAAGAAATGGATCATCCCAAAAGTAGTGTTTCAAGTCACTGAAGAATTTCTTCTTTTGATGACTTATGTATTCCGGTGGAAGGATGGAGCAGGCTAAATAATTTACGTAATCTGTGTACCATGGCGTAGTAATGATCTGAAATAGCATCTCATCCGAGAAAACTTCATTGATTTCCTCTATAGGATCTGACTCATGTGATTCAAGATGAGATAGGTGATCTGCAACAACATTCACACTCCTTTTTTTTTTTTTTTTATCTTTAATCTCCATGTCAAACTCTTGCAACAAATCCATCGAATAAGTCTCGACTTTGCATCCTTCTTGCTCATCAGATACTTCAAACCAACATGATCCATGTAGACAATTACCTTTGACCCAATCAAATATAGCTTGAATTTGTTAAAGGCGAATACCACCGCCTACGGTTCCTTTTCTGTAGTGGCATAATTTACGTGAGCCTCATCCAAAGTCTTACTCGCATAGTGAATGGAGTATGAAATTCTTTCTTTGTGTTGGCTCAAAACTGTCCCCACTGCGTGATCACTGGCGTCACACATACGCTCAAACTTATAGGTCCAATCTGGAGCAGACACGAACTTTTCTTTTAGAGTGTTGAACGATGTTAAACAGTCCTCAGGAAAGTGAAATAGAGCCCCTTTTTCAATAAATAACACAAAGGCTTAGAGATTTTGGAAAAGTCCTTGATGAATCAACGGTAGAACCTAGCGTGACCTAAAAAGCTTCTAACTCCTTTCACTGTCACTGACAGTGGTAGTTTCTCAATTACCCATATTTTAGCTCTATTTACCTTAATACCTCTAGCTGATATCAAATGCCCTAACAGATCCTTTCTTGAACCACAAAATGATATTTCTCCCAGTTTAGCAGAAGGTTGGTGTCCTCACACCACTGTAACACTTTACCCGAATGTTCAAGACATTCATTGAATGACTTTCCAAAGACTTAGAAATCATCTATGAATACTTCTATGATATATCCCACCATGTTTGAGAAGATAGACATCATACAACATTGAAAAGTAGCTGGTGAACTGTATAACCCGAATGGCATTCTTCTATAGGCAAAAGTGCCATAGGGGCATATGAAAGTAGTCTTTTCCTGATCATCTGGCACTATATGAATCTGGTTGTACCCCTAGTAACCATCCAGAAAGCAGTAGTAAGCATGTCCCACTAGTCTCTCCAACATTTGATCAATGAAAGGAAAGGGGAAGTGATCCTTCTTCACGGCATTGTTGAGTTTGCGATAATCAATGCAAACTCTCCATCCAGTGACTATGTGCATGGGAATGAGCTCGTTATTTTCATTTGGAACTACTATGATCCCTTTTTTTTTGCACGATCTATACTGGGCTGACCTAATGGCTGTCTGATGTAGGGTAAATAATCCTTACAAAGACCTATTTGTAAATATTATGCCCAAGGTCCAATCAACTTTGGACATAATCACTTTTAATATATATATATATATATATAACCGATGCATATTTATGGCAAGATCTATTATTTAATTGAATTAGTATTCTAATTAATTAAATAATAGAATCCATAGATTCTAGTTTTGGTTGTTAATCACAATGAGTTGTGATTGTAAGATACAAATTACATATGACCGAATCTTAAATCATTCGTGGTCGTATGTTATAACGAGATACGGATATCGTTATTACGGATAGACGATCACGTGTGACATTTCTTACTTATGAAGTAAGTGGTTGATCTCACAAGTTAAAGTGTGGTGACACTTGAATGAACACGTGAATGTTTTGTTATAGAACAAAACATTGGAGACCCGCTGAGAGATTCTACATGGAAAACTATCTAAGTGTTAGTGGTTAATCTCTAACGTTCGGTAGTGGAATTGATCATTTAACTTGAGGTCATTATAGTGCCTTGTATGAGGACATTCATACTTTGGTGATGTCGTATGTTGCTCTATCAAGTGCCGCTAATACGGCATCGAAGCCCATACACTTCTTAGTATACTTCCAACACTTTCTAGTTATCTCCTAAACAGTGAGAATCTATCATTCTCTAATACTAGATATAAAGTAGGTCAATTCAACTATTACTTTAGGAACCGGTTCCACTTGAGTTTTCAACTTTTACTCAAAAGCTGAATTTAACTGAATTTGGTAGGATAAAAGATATTATCGATAATTGAGATTAACACACATCCAAATCTCATAATTGATCATATCATTTTAATGAAGGGATTATAGTTTCACGGTAAACGAACAAGTTTGATTTTGTCATACCGCATGACATTTTTCGTCACATGTATTGCCCTGACACATTGCTAGATGTGAATCTGGGACGACGGATGTGAATTGATGATAAATTAAAAGGGGTATTTTAATTTATCAATTTTGATTAGATCAAAATAATAATTTACATCATTAGACATCGTGATAGGGAACTAAATGGGTCACAAACAAAAGAGAACCAGAAAAATGTGATTTACCAATTAATTAATTGACAATTGTTGGATAATTAAGTAATTGGGTAGCTTATTAATAGGCCGAAATTAATTAATTCATGAACTAGGTTTAATTAATTTGATTAATTAAATATTGGACTTGGTTTAGTTTAAGAGACGGACCGAGCCCACTTGGACTTACATTAATAGGCTCATAGGGTTTGAAAACACAGATGTATTTTTCATTATTCTTGCTAGCACGAGAAAAGAAAACTCTAGCCGGCATTCTTGTTCTCCGTGTGGATTCCCATTGGAGGCTGGACAAGTGTACAGCTTGGATTGCAGATCATGATCATTGGAGTTCGTGAATCAGCAAAAGAGTTTGCAGAATTCATCAAGGTACAATTCTTATCACAGTTTCTATCTAAACATAAAGTAGATCCTGCTTGGGAATCGAAATTTGCTTTGTTTCAGCTGCGCACAACTAAGTAGGTTCCCAATAGTGGTATCAGAGCCTACGTTGTGTATGTTAGAAATTGTTTTTGCACGTTTGAACAATAAAAAGTTGATTGTTTAATTTTTCTTGTATCTAACCATTTAATATTATATTTTTCATCTTTTAAAAATCTATTTTTGAAAGATGATAAAAATCTTGGATCGAAAAATGATTTAAGAAAAAAATGAGCGATTTGAACACAAAAGGCGGAGCCGATGACCACTGTCGCCGGCACGGGAATGGGCGACAAGCCTGGCAACCTCGCGCATGAGGCAGCTCATTCGTTATGCTGCCTCGAGGTGGAAGCAGCGGCGTCGCCGCTGCGGCATAACAGCAGCGGCGCTCGGGCGCTGCAAGTTGCAGCGTCCAGCGACGCTCCAGTGAAAAGTTGCAGTGCTTCACGCTGCAGCCAAGCGGCAGTGGCCGACTCTATTATGACAGCGTCGAGCCCCTGCCGCCGTCTAAAGACCGGACGTCTTTGAAGGGGGATTTTTAGGGTTTCGATTTGGAATCACAGTTGAGGTAGAGGCGGGGGACTTTTGTTGCAATTTACGAAATTGTAGGCCTCCGCATACAATTATAAAAGAATGGGTTGGTTTGCAATTTTAAGTGGAGGGCCTGTCATGCAATTTAGTTAATTAGAGGGCCTGTTTACAATTTTAAACTTGGGTCAATTTGTAATTTTCAAAAGAGTTTTAAATTGAAATATTAAAATGGATTTAAATTTTATTTTCAAATGGTATGACTTTAAAATTTCAATTTTGACCCGCTTAAAATTTTATTTAAAA
Organism: Fraxinus baroniana; assembly: GCA_903798355.1. NCBI lineage: Eukaryota > Viridiplantae > Streptophyta > Magnoliopsida > Lamiales > Oleaceae > Fraxinus > Fraxinus baroniana. The sequence continues at coordinate 569 of CAIGRO010283384.1, read as the reverse complement.
TTGACGATTTTTTATATGTTCGTTAAAATTAGATTTTAAGTTAAATATTAAATTTTGACCCTAAATTGAATTTAAATTTAAATGTTAATTCAATTAAATTAGAGTTAGAGTCTAATATATTATTTAATTAAAATTTGATTTTAATTAAATTCTTTACCCTAACATATTTTTGCAATTAGAGTTGGACTCTAATTTGACATTTAATTGAAATTTGATTTTAATTAAATTGTCTTGCCCAATTTTTTTCTCGAAATTAGAGTTTGACTCTAAATTTTGTATTCAATTAAAATTTGATTTTAATTAAATTCAACCACCTTAAGCCTTGGAATTAGAGTTGGACTCTAATTTGATATTTAAATAAAATTTGATTTTAATTAAATATACCCGCTAATTTTAAATTAATTATTAATTGATAAATTAATTATTTAATTGCTCTGATCCATTCGTCTAAATTAGTTTAGATGACTTTGATTGCTAGAAACTTGAAACTTGAAACATGTTTAATATTAGATATTATCTAGGAATGTATTCATATGATGAATGCTTTACTAGTGGATGATTATGGACTC
>CAIGRO010283348.1:0-13654 GCA_903798355.1 Fraxinus baroniana | reverse complement strand
GTTAATAGCCCAAGCATATCCATAAACTCTTCACCCTGGCTCCTGGAAGACACGTTCTGCGATTTACCTCCTCCACGATGGTCCAGGGCAGGGTTGGTGGGGGGCCCTCAAGGTTGGGGTTCAACCTTTTTATTTTTTTTTTATTTTTTTTTATTTTACTTTTTATCTAATTCATTATAGTGACATTAATTTCGATGGAATATTCACGTGTCCTTTTCTTTTTTTTGACATTCCTCCTTACCGTATTATCGACTTTAGTTGGTCAATTAAGTTGAATAATTATGAATTTTAACATCAATCACGGTAGGCAGACAAGCAGGATTTATTATTAGTCAACCCTCATGCATACTGCAAAGTTCTTCATAGCAAACAGTAAAGATCCTTTTGTTCCTTTAACTATTTTATATGACCATAATTTGAAATTAAGGTCTAAATGCTGATGATAATTAGTTCCAAATACAGCATTTAATTAACAGCGAGCGTTCCTTCTGCAGTTAAGTGCACCCGCATTAGTGGTAATCGAACCCACAACAGAAGATGGTCTAGCGCCTAAACTCGATGCTCGGGCGTACGTGGACGACGAGGCTCCGGCCCCGGACTGCCGGAAATAGGCACCGTTCAACATCAAGTCACCTTCCGACCTCCAATTCCAGTGACTCCATTCACTTTCCGGCGCATCCTCATGCTTTGTAACCTGCGCACGTTAAGGGTCAAATCCCAAGTTAAAACCATTTTAGGTCTATGATTTAAGATACCAGAGTCCAAGAAACTCAACGAGTAGTCTGATTCCAAGACTATCGATAAAATCTCATATTGCACTAAATATTGATTTATTTTGTGCGTGGATCAATATCTCTTTAGTCTTTACCTCTTTTCTGAAACTTAAATTAGGTGCAAGAAATCTGTTTCCTTGGCTATTAATGGTAGGAGAGGCACTTCCACCAATGGCATACATTTCCCAGTGAGTATAGTCATTGTTGACCACATGGAAATATCCATGTCTACACCTGCAAATAATAGTTGAGAATGTAAGGAAAAAGATCATCCGAAACTGAATCGAATACTTCTGTAAGATCTTACCTGGGCATTCTTTGGACGAGACCTTCTCCAAAATGATTAAAAGCAATGGTCACTTGCATATTCTTGTCCTGTGTATAAGAATCACTATGTCCCAAGAGCATGACCTTATCATGATGAGTAAAGTAATTATTCGATACAGTTATGGCTGTAGATCCATGAATGGCATCAATGAGCCCATCCTCGCAATTCGACAGAGAGCAATGATCGACCCAAATATGGCTACTTCCGAGAATGGCCACCCCATCTCCATCCGACGCTTCCCAGTGTCCCATATGTTGAGGTGAGTCTCTTATAATAGCAGCACTTCCCCTTTTACAGTCATGTATATGAATCCCATGTATAATAATGTTACTTGTGTAGTGAATTTTTATGCACGGCCCACCGGCAATGTGAACGCTGGCCCCCCGGCCATCAATGGTCTTGAACTTGTTCATTACAAGTTCTTGCTTGAGCTGAATCACCATGTCTCTTTTGAAAATGATCCATAAAGGCTCATTTTGTATCACAGCATGTCTAAGTGTACCTGGTACAGGATTTATGGGATTATCGTCGCCAGAGTCTGTCACTACGTATATACGCCCATCTCGGCCACCAACTGCATCCTTGCCGAATCCAATGGCGCAATCAGCTAAACGCTGGCGATTATTCTGCCAGTTGGAGTCGCAACGCCAGCAATCATCAATAGGATTGCCAGTTCCACAGGAGAGATAGCTTAGGCTCCTCCTTGATTCATTGATGCTCCTATGCACATCTTGCACGACAAGTTCTGGGTCGTGAATGGAAGACGAGAATACAAGGGATGGAGTAAGAAGAATGAAAATGGAGATTGAAACACCAAACATTTTCATTATGTTGAAAGTAAGTAAGAGGAGAGAGGGGTGAAAGATAGTGGTGTAGTAAGCAGGGTTATAAAGGATCAAAGCCGTGATAAAAGGCGTGATTTAACCGAGGACGTGGGGTACATTTCGGTGGATATGGTATGCTATTTCAAATGGAGTGCTCGTGAATTCATATTTGGTAGTTTAAACCGTTAAAGTTAGATGTACAAAAATGTCATTTGACATAGGCTCGATTACATAAAGAGAATGCAACAGTCCAATCCACTGACTGCGGAAGGAAATTTGACCATGGAGCATCATGTCCATTCAATTTTATAGTGTGTGGGTGGCGGCAAATTTTGGTGAAATGGGGAGAAAAAGTGAAGAAATGAGATCAAGTGTGGATAGCTCAAACTAAATAGAGACTAGTTAGAACTAGGAAGGGTCCTGAGCTCGAGCCTCGAGCGAGCAACGGTGTGACTTTTAGATTACTTAACAGCATGAATAGTGATGAAAAAACTTTACTATTGAAAATTGAGAGGAGATCACCGACAAGGCCCCTATTTGGTATTGATTTAAATCAAATTTTACTTTAATTCAAAGTCAAACAATCATTATTAACAAAATATTTTATGATCCCATAATTTTTTAACCACACATTTTAAAATTTTTTATCAAAACTTTCTTTATATTTTAACCACACATTTGTCATCGATCTATTATTTTAAAATACATTCTTACTATAAAAATGGGAAACAAACAAAATCTAAATATTCAACTAGCCATCTTCCCACATCCTCTCTCTCTCTCTCTCTCTCTCTCTCGGTGATGTACTAACTAGTTATACGTTTTTGTGATTTCGATGATGATTTAATTTTATACTAGGTAGGGCAACAAGGTAAACTAGTTTTGCAGTTTAATTTCAATTATCTTTATTTTTATTTTTTTTACTTCAAGTGCAACTTTATGTGAAATTCGGTAGTCTGCATGCATGATTAATATTGATGAGATAAAGATATAGTCAATCATTCGCATTACTTAGAGGGTGTTTGGTGTAAATTAAAATCAGATTTTAAGTGGATTGCGATAAAAGTTTTTTAAAATGCGTGGTTGAAAAGATGTAAAACCTATATAATATGTGGTTGATATTGATTGTTTGATTTTGACTTAGTTTAAAATCAGATTTTAATCTAATCCAAACATGCCTTTAATAACTACAGCTTTTGTGAATATTACTTGACTTGATCACTTAATTATTCAACACAAAGACTTGCGTAATTGAAGCACAAAGTCCCCATTCCTATTATTTCATTGAATTAGTGTAACATAGCAAAGTGTTAATTTCCTTTAACCAATCAAAAGGTGAAGGAGGGCCATATTGTCCAAATTTTCCTAAAGCAATTGGTAAAAGTAGAAGATTGTCTGTAAACTTTTGAACACAATTAAAAAATAAAAACTATGCCAAAGTTTATTTGTTACGTGGGATTTATTTTGAATTATTTTATAAAATAATTTATGTACTACTTTAAAAATTCATCACTCGAGCCCGTGTAAAAAGCACGTGAAAGTGAAACCATATTTATTATTTAACGCAATTTATTAATTAATAACTCAATATCCAAATTCATCCACCAACAGGAAATCTAGATAACATTACAATCTGCAATTCTCTGCCAATCACCCCATTCCACGTGCTTCAATTAAAGCAACACCTCATCCATCATAATATCTTTCCTCCTGGAAAGGTCAAGTCTTTCCCCACAGAGACTTCACTTTTTCATCACTTTTCGTATGATTCTGCATCCTTAGGATATTTTTTCGGGTTAATGATACAGTGAGATTTTATTTTCTTCTGCAAAAAAATCACAGTCTTCACTTCACGATGAATTCAAGGAGGTTTAAATCTCATAAATCAAGAACCAAAGCGAAAAAACCCAAGTTCTTGAGCCTCCGCCTTCAGCTTTCGCCGGATGAAACTAAAACACCTGAAAAATCCATTGAAATTCCTACCTCTACCTCCGACGCCGCCGCCTACGTTGGTAACTGCCACCAGCTGGACTTATTCCCACCACATCCAGAAAACTTGGTGGAAGAAAAGTATACATACACCCATGATCAAGACAACGTTGCGTACTTCTTCTCTGCCGGGGACGGCGGAGCCACTACTACTCTCAACGGCCTCCTGGACGCCTCCAACATCACCACCTCTTCCTCCAATGACAACAGTATCAGCATCACCAGTTTGTCACCATCAGCTTCGCTAACATACGCCTACGGAGGACAGAACAGCGAGCTTGCACGGACGGCGTTGAGGAACAGGGAGAGAGAGCCCAGTAAAGAAAAGTGGGTGTATTACTCGGAGGTGGTCGAGAGGAAGGTGAAGGAGGAGGAGGTTACTAGCAGCGCCGCCGATCTACGGTGGAAAGATCCTGCCGACAAGACACAAAGGTTGTCTTTGAAGCTGGATTATCAGGATATTTTGAATGCTTGGTCCGATAAAGGCCCTCTTTACATTCATGCAGAGACTCCACAAACTGTCCCTGATATAAACGATGAGTTTTTTGCCCATGTAAGATCTTAACTCTTAATTTTACTATATTTTGATTATTTTTTAATTCTATGGAAAATAATGATTTTTTAATAAATTTCTTTGATAATTGAGGATTAATTCAATTTAGGAGAGTGAGACTGACAGTGAAAGTGATGAATCGAGCCGGGATTTTCTTTGTATGTATAATTCAAAATAAAATAAAATAATAGATAGCAGTATTTTTACTAGAGAAAAGCTATAGTGAACCCTATCACTTACGTGCGCCCGGCTATTGGCTGGGCGCCTGTGGGTATGTTTAATTCAAAATAAAATAAAATAATAGATAGCAGTATTTTTACTCGAGAAAAGCTAAACTGAACCCTATCACTTACGTGCGTCCGGCTATTGGCTGGACGCCTGTGGCCCGGACGCAGGTAAGTGACAGGGTTGTGACAACAGGCGCCCACAGCCAATAGCTGGGCGCACGTAAGTGACAACCCTGTCACAGTAGCATGACCCTTTTACTCTATAGTACAACTTCTTGGACTCTGAGTAGGTCGATGGCTTGTTAGCATAGTATCTGACTTTTGGTTAAAAATAATGAGACCACCAAAGTCATTTTTCTTCTTAACTCATTTTTAATCAAATTCTCCACAGACGCCCAGCCAATAGTCGGGCGCCATGTAAGTGACAGGGTTGACAATCCTGTCACAGTAGCATGACCCATTTACTCTATAGCACGACTTCTTGGACTCTGTGTAGGTCGATGGCTAGTTAGCATAGTATCTGACTTTTGGTTAAAATTATTGAGATCACCAAAGTCATTTTTTCTTCTTAACTCGTTTTTTTATCAAATTCTCTTAATGAAATAATTTGACACGTGGGTATCCTTGGAAAATATCATTTCTAATAAAATTTATTTTTAAACAAATCTACTGCATAAGGTAAAACTGCTCTAGTGGAAGTATAGTGAAACTAGAAGGTGGGGTGTGGTCAATCATTGAATACAGGAATCTTTGGACCATTCAAATAAAGTTGCACTTTTTTCTTTACACTGGGGTCCTCTGCCATCTGTCCACCTGGCTTTTCCTCTATTATTGATTTTAGTTTTGGTTTTTAGTATTTATCTACCACCGGACTCAATTTAAGGAACCTGTTTGTTCGTGTGTACATATGTATGTAGGGGTTGAGTTGGGGATGTAATGGAGGATCATGGACAGTACCAGTATTGGCTGGAAATATCCATAATGCTGGGACTGGAGTGAAGAAAGAAGAGGAAATGAAGTTAGGAAAAAGAGAAGCTAGTGTTTTGAGGTACAAGGAGAAGAGGCAGAATCGACTCTTCGCCAAGAAAATACGTTATCAAGTCAGAAAACTTAATGCTGAAAAGCGTCCTCGTGTAAAGGTACTGTTCTCAATTATGATTGATTTGGTATGTGCTTGAATTTCTTGTTCTTGTCATAATGCGGTTCATTTTCTGCAGGGTCGATTTGTCAAAAGAGATTAGATGATATATCTTCGATAACTTGGGCAATTAGCATCATATATTTTTTTTCTTCTTACGAAACTCCCTTTCCAGAGGTACTGTATAGAATAAAGAATTTTATTTGCTGCCAACCCATAAAACTTATTAGTTGTATGTAAATTAGCACACGTGAATTAGCACGAAAATTCGATTTAATTACCCATATTTTTAGTTTTTTTCTTGAAATTTTCATATTTTAACATTTCTTGTAAGCCAAATGAATTGAATTACTTCAAAAGAAACATAATGATCAAAGTTTAAGCCATCAATCTCCATGCATGCTCACAAGCCTTTCCATTCTTTCTTAAAATTTGAGAAAGTTGCATTATTGATCCCTAACATACTGTTTTAACAGCAAGTTGGTTTGAATCATGAAAAAACAGTAACTTGGTCATCAATTTATCATAATTGAACAATCACTCCCCAACATTGGAACCATCCAGTTTTTTTGTTAATTTATCACTTTTTCTTCGCATGTCCAATTTTATAAAGATATATTTTGATTCCTAACTTGGATTAGTACTTCAATTGAGATGTGGGCAACAATTTGGAGCGTTTTGGTACATTTTTCGAATTTTGATAATGTTTGGCGAGTCTTGATGCATTTCACATACATGTATTTTTCCGAGTTGTGAATTTTGGTACATTTTTAAAATCTTTGTACAGTTTGCCACATTATATACATAAATGTTAACACAATAGTTTATACACGTGTGAGTCGATAGATTTTGACACATTGATCTTAATAACATATTTTTCGATCAACTATCAGATTTTGGACACATAGGAGAGTATCAATCAAGGTGTACAAGCAGATTAATCCAAAGAAATTTCAAAAGAGTAATTTAAGATTGATAAGACGAAGCAAGAGAATGTTCAAGTTTTAGAACAAATATAGTAGAAGATTGGAGCAAAACCTTATTTTAGGTAAAAAAATTACGACATACAGAATCTTGAACTAGTACACGTACGGCGTACCAATTGATTGGAAAGAAACCACGGAAGCCCAAATTTTTATGGCAGATCTTCCTTATCTAAGCAAAGAGGATGCGGAGGGTTGAAATGAGTGAAGGAGAATTTTGCAAATCTGTGGGTAAAGAGAATCAGTAGATGATTTAAAGAAAACAAGAGTTTCGTGGATTGTAATCTGATGAAAGAAATTCTTATTATGAGAAGGCGAGTTGAATCACAAGCTAATTCTATGAAAGTGGTTTTGGTAGTTGAAAGAGTTCAGAGAAAGCCACCAAATGTGACTTCCTCTAAAAGTACTTTCAGAATATAAAGTTTTTTGAAAATTAGTTTTCAAACAAAAATTAAGATAGCTTTATCGAAAAGCTCTTCTATAGAAAGTAAAAATAAAAGAAAAATAAAAAATCATGTCAAACAGGCTATAAGTGTTTCAATCTTGGCGAAGTGAAGTCCGATGAGGTAGCTTTTGGCTTGAACATGCTTATTGAGCATCACTTGGACTTGAACTAGTTTTGTTTGAGCCAACTTCGTTATTTATACATTCTCGTTGTTTTCATGAGGCCCATCATACTTATATCTCCTTGCATCCACCTTATGGCTCCCTTGGGCTCGTGTAGATATCTGTTCAATAGGATTCTGCTAAAAGTACTGAGGAGTGGCATTGCATTGAGCGCAACCGTGGCCGCAGTTTTTGCCGGCATTTTAGGCTGCCGGAAAATGCTAAAGTTGATCAACTTAAGGCCTCCATGCATGGGCAGAGATAGGGGTGGGCTGGGGTGGACTGTAGCCCACCCTTGCCCAAGCCCAGAAGCTGTTAAAAAAAAAAAAAAAATTGGTTAAGCTAAGAAATAGTTTGTTGTTGTTTAAGATGATGTAGGATATTAGTTATGATATTATTTGCAAAGATGATATGATGACTAAGATAGAGAGATGTTTAAAATTGGAAAGCTTGATATTGTTTAGTAATTATTTAATGATTTATAAAACTGAAACCTGAAAATATTTGTAGGCACACAGAATTAATAGTTACTTTTTTCAAAACTCATGGTTATCATACTGGAAAATTTACCAGTTATTCTAAATAGAACAATCTCTCTGTAGAATATCTATATGTTGTTTAGATAAAGGTTTGTTTTGCTTAGTGACTAACTGTGTTATTTTACCATTTATGTTATTTTGAGTCCATTGGGAATTGTAATGTTTGTTGTAGGGAATGGTTTCATTTGGTGTTGGCTTCTTCTTTGTCATTATCGGATGGCCTATTTGGTGTCGGTATTTGCTTTGACATTTTCCGATTACCTATATTCAAATCAAAGTATTTAAAGATTATGAAACTGAAAGAACTATTGGGAGACGTGTGAAATAAAATGTTGTCAGTTGACTCATCCTATCGAGTGGACAATTCACAACTTTTTGATGCGATTCTAAATTTATGGGCAGGCTTCAAATTCATCCTCGAATTGCTTGTGGTTATTTACATAAAAACTGTGATCAACATAAAATTTAAAGTGCCTAGCAAATTAGGCCTTATTGTAGAAATGAAAAATGGACTATGTGTCCATGCCTAGACTAGAGCATCTCGACACACTTTAGGCTCAGCCCAAGTATGTCAAAAGGGGCAATTTCTTTCGCCAAAAGTACAACACGGTACAAAACTCTCACAGACCAGGTCTATGGGCATGTAGTATTAGGCCATCTAACATTGAACTTTTAATTCAGACTATCTAAATTATGGGGTTAATTTCCTAAATGGTCATTGGACTTTTTGTAAAGTACCTACGGGATCACTGAATTTCAAAATTGTCCATATAATAACTAAACGTTGAAATTTTTTGCCCCCAGTATGACACGTTCTTGGCTCTGCCCCTCCATGGATAATGGAGTCCTCAGTGTTACTGTTCCTAAATAGGAGGTGAAGGTGCCAATGAAAAAGGTAAATGAAATGGAAGAAATGTTTTTTTATCCTGCTGAGTTTTAGAGAATTACTTTAAATATGTTTGGATAACATGATCGAATAGGAATTAATTCATGCACGTCATCAAATTTCCAATTGTTCATGAAAAAATAATATTTGTAGTCCATAAAACCAATTGAAAAATAAAATATTTAATACAAAAGACTATGTAAAACCTTGAGCATCATCAATCTATAGACTATAGAGGCTTAAATGTCAATTTCACGAAAGGAGGGCCACTCGACCAAGCCCCAAAAAAGGGATGGTTGAGACCGATCCCCACACTTTCGGTCAACCTAAGGAGTTATCAGGATCACTTGAGGTCGAACAGTCACTTATGCATCCAAACCACCGTTCACATGTCATAACAATGTTACCTTAAAAGAAACCACTTCCTCAGATTTGTTCTTTATTTTCATCCAACAGTCTTAAAACAAAAACACATGAACGATCACTTGGCGAACAAGGGAATAATACAAAAACAAGTCCCTCGCCTACACAAATTTATGAAATATTCATCATTACACTTGATAAAATTTATAGTTAGATAGTTAGTTAATTCAGCAAATTATAAGATAGTAAATTAATATCTACTAATTAATTTGATTATTTAGACAGTGATGGTTCGATAAGGTGACCCGATCACTTGGCGACCCGTCAACTCGACAAGCTTCCTCTCTTTGATGGCCGGATCTTCTAACATCAGAACCTTGTCTTTGTCTCTTACCCCAACCATGTGCAAATATTCATTGTCTTCCCTTTCTTTCCCTTTGAATAATAGCCTTTGCTCTTTTGGTTCCAAATTTGTTAATATTGACAATATCGTCTTTAATTCCCCTGCAAATTTAACAAATAAACCGAGTTAAAAAAAATGTAATTTTCATCCTTAGCCCAACACAAGGTTTTCCTAAGCAAAATTGACGACAAAACGAAATTTTTTCTCCCGTGAATTGAACATCATAAATAGAAACTTGAGACTTACCAAAAGTTGAGGTTGCTTGAATAGATATATCGTGCCACTTGGAGACTGTAGAGACTCCAATTGTGATCATCACTTCGTTGTCACTTTCTTTACAATCTCTCTTTTGGACAAGCATACCTCCAGGACGTAGTTCCCATTTGATCTCGCCACCATTGACACCACAGCCCTTTATGGCGGCTCCACCATCACCATGGGTGGCTCCACCAGTGCTAAGCTTAGAGCTGCTTCTGAATAGCCTCTTTGGCCTTAACTTGATCATTCTCTCTCTCTCTCTCTCTCTCTCTCTCTTTTGAAGACTCTAGCAAGAAGGGGGAGAGGATGTTAGGTACATATATAGTAGGTCGAGGTTGGTTGGATAAGAACAAAATTTGTCACCAAATATAATATAGACAGTCTTATTGTTACATATTTTGATATTAATTAACTTCTAATGAAGTAAATAATAAGTTGAAGGTCCTTAAGATTGTGACACATAGGGATTATTAATTAAATATGGGTGGGTTTCTTTAGCAGATTTTAAGGGGGACTAAGGCACATGGTTTCTCAATCTTTCCTTAATTGGCGGGACCACACGCAATTAATCCTATGGTCGGTTCAATTCGAATATAATCAAGTTTAATAATTTCTCTAATGCTCTTTTTTTAAAAAAATAAAAAGTAAAATATTTTTATTTATCCAATTTAATAAAAAAACATTAAAATGAAATAAAAGTCAATTTATTCTGTCAATTTCTTTAATTTACTTGTTAATTAATTAATTAATTAATTAATTATATATAATTAGGTGGGTCTTAATATCTTATTGTTTATGGTAGTTGGCTAGTATCTAAGCATGTGCTGGAGAGAGGTGCAACTCTCTTAGATTTAATTAAACACTCACTTAATTTAATCTATTGATAAATTATTTGATTCCTGTTGGGATAATTTTTCTCACCAACTGCCCGATAAGAAAACTTTAAAAGCCACCGTTTTATTAATATACCAGTTACTATAGTAATTTACAGCTAAATACTCATTATTTTATTTTATTTTAGTTTATTGTGTAATGAATTTCAATGTAATTCAATTTTGTTTGGAACATTCTCTTATTTTAAGCGTGTAGAAATATTGATGTCACATGTCTTATGTGCAATGTTGCGTAGCAATGTAAATTAAGGTGAATAGATGCAACTCAAATTGCATACTATTCGTGTATGCTATGCTCGCGATGCATAGACGATTTGTTAACTGATTACCATAGTTTAATGGTTGTTCAAGTGTGTTATTATAATAATATGAAAATAAGAATTTAGTCCCTGATATTTCAAAGGGATAATTGCTGCAGCGGTACCAAACCTTTCGTTTAGTAGCAGATTTTGCTCAAACATTTAATTTGTGCCACCTACGGTTCCAAACCTTCCATTTTTGCCACCAATGGTACCATCCTTTGAAAATGTATGCAGCTGAAGTCCAATGGATGGTTTCTGTTAGTTTGACCGTTAGTTGACCAAATAATTGACTTTAACAATAATGTTGACTGATTTTAAAAGGTTGAAATAGTAATTTTACGTTTTTAATAATAAAATAACCAAAATCAAATGATTAAAATTAAAAATCCATTCTTCTTTTCACACACCCCCACCCCAAATGTGCAAATCTGGGTTTGAAACTTTGAAAACGCTTCAACAAGTTTGGGAATGGAGTCCCCATAACCGAATGTGCACTCTACTGCAATAATAGTGGCTCTAAGAAACTCTATCTATGCATTAAACCCAAAACTTCATCTTGATTGACCATGGAATCAGAAAAAGATTTGCAGATTTGGGGTGGGCGGAGAAGAAGAAGATGTAATGTATTTTTAATTTTAATTATTTGATTTTGGTTATTTTATTATTAAAAATGTAAAATTGTCATTTTAACCTTTTAAAATTGATTTTGCTCAAACATTTAATTTGTACCACCTACGGTTCCAAACCTTCCATTTTTGCCACCAATGGTACCATCCTTTGAAAATGTATGCAGCTGAAGTCCAATTGATGGTTTCTGTTAGTTTGACCGTTAGTTGACCAAATAATTGACTGTAACAATAATATTGACTGATTTTAAAAGGTTGAAATAGTAATTTTACATTTTTTAATAATAAAATAACCAAAATCAAATGATTAAAATTAAAAATTCATTCCGCCTTCTTCTTCTTTTCACCCACCCCCACCCCCACCCCCACCCCCAATGTGCAAATCTGGGTTTGAAACTTTGAGAACGCTTCAACAAGTTTGGGAATGGAGTCCCCATAACTGAATGTGCGCTCTACTGCAATAATAGTGGCTCCAAGAAATTCTATCTATGCATTAAGTCCAAAACTTCATCTTGATTGACCATGGAATCAGAAAAAGATTTGCAGATTTGGGGTGGGCAGAGAAGAAGAAGAAGGAATGTATTTTTAATTTTAATTATTTGATTTTGGTTATTTTATTATTAAAAAATGTAAAATTGTCATTTTAACCTTTTAAAATCAGTCAACATTATTGTCAAAATTAATTATTTGGTCAACTAACGGTCAAACTAATAGAAATTATTCATTTGCGGACATTTTGAAAGATTTGGTACCGTTGGTGGCAAAAATAAAATGTTTAGGCAAAGTTTACTAAATGAAAGGTCTGGTACCGCTGCTGCAATTATCTCTCTTTCAAATAATGTGATTTTTGGCACTTAAATTGAAGTTTTGAATCCCAACGTATAAAATTCCCCCAAAAATCATCTTTACACAACAACTCACATCATATACAATAAAACTTTAAAGATCAAAGCAATCAAGAAAAAAATAATAACGAAATNTTTCAAATAATGTGATTTTTGGCACTTAAATTGAAGTTTTGAATCCCAACGTATAAAATTCCCCCAAAAATCATCTTTACACAACAACTCACATCATATACAATAAAACTTTAAAGATCAAAGCAATCAAGAAAAAAATAATAACGAAATAGATGTTCAATCATATTTTCTTAATCAATAGGTTGCGGATTTCTATGATGCCATGAACCCTGAATATAAATCTCCATGTTATCGAATATGTCAATGTAGACGTTAAAATTGCACGTGATGAAATTTTCACAAAGTTGGAGTATTGGAGACGTTGAGTGATTTAACGGGTGAATTCAAAAAGAAAAATTTATTTTCTAGCATAATCCCATTTTGAAGACTCGTGGAATATCATGGATGAATTTGCCCTCACAAAGTTGGACATTGATTTAACATCCACGTTGAAGGTTTCCATAATGCTAAGACTTACATTCACATAATAAATAGGATGGAGACCCATAACCTCATTTTTAAAGATTGATGGCTCAAAATCGTACTACTTGAAATGTTAAGAAGCTCGGGCCTAATTTTTTAAATAAATTATTGACCCACAAGTTTGATTTGATGCGAGCTAACCTAATATAAAAAAATATTGGATCGCGTATATTTTATATATTAATTACTTAAAATATCTCAAAAAAATCTATTCTTACAACTGACAACCCCACTAAAATTGAGTATAGAGGCTCTCTAAGTGGGTGACGTCGTGGCGAAATCCCTTAGGACCCATATTAGTTATATGTCCAAAAATGGAGCTTTTCAATGCTGGGACAGAAGCTATATAATTCAATTTGGAAGCTAAATGATGTCGGCCAATAATAATGCTTAAAGTTTTGGAACCATTATTGAATGTATGAACTATGAAGACACTAATTTTATAATTTCAATTACAAAAGTACTTGTCGGCAGATAATCTAAAGGGAAAATTACTAAAAACCAGGCATTAAGTTTAACCT